>SNQJ01S0005891.1:177499-188522 GCA_010110895.2 Picea sitchensis | reverse complement strand
CGTCATGCCTTTATTAAGCTTTGGGTTGATAGAAAATACTGTGGCTTGGTCATCTAATGATAGACATTGATGTATTGATAAATTTCATTGGCTTATTTGCAAAACGTTGACCTCTTTGTCTATTATACTAACCCTAGAAGAAAAGCTGATGTCACCTCTAGTATACTTGACACATCAACTGCATGTATATGAGCGTTTGATGATATTTAATGCATTGAGTTAATTTAAGGATTGATTGTTTTCATTGGATGCTATATCATTCTAGTATTTATTGACAAGTGACTTTAATTTTCCATTGCCATTATTTCCAACATTGACTTCGTCAATATTTACTGCTATTTATGCTCATGTACATTAAATATTGATAGTCATTAATTAATGAAGTATTAACCACTGTTGCATGTACTAGTATCATTATTGTCTTGTCTCTCAAGCAGGTGCCTCTTCTGTGGTTCTTCTTCATCTGACTATCTTCTTGGCAGTAATCTTTGAAGGGAAAACTTGCCTTAATCCTTAAGCCTTTACCTTTCAAGACCCCAGATTGTCAGGGACGTCTCCCTTGGGCTTAGCCACCCTAAATAGAAAGAGCCCCCCATCGAGGTGACAGTGGGTGGGGAAGCTCCTATTATGCCAGTTTGACCCTTACCCTTCAGCTACTTGACCTAAACTACAAACTGAGCGATAACAGGCCCTATTGTGCCTCAGTAAAATTTGTCCCTATTGTGCCTTGACAATTAATTGTAAATTAAGAGGGTAAAGTGACAGGTCGGCCCATAACTAATTATAGGTTGGCCAGACCACTATTTATAAGAGAGTCTAGTGCCTCATTTGAACACACTCGCCACCTAGATCTGTAGTGCACAAGTATTGAAGGAGAACCTACTGCAATTGGGGGTGACGTCAAGGAGGGGTTTGGTCTATCTCTTGGTATTTCTTGGTTAAGTGGTGCGCTACTCTTCCTAGTGAAGGAGTAGAGGAGGATTTTATGTTCGGTCTTTGGTATATCTATATTGAGGAATTTGTTTTTGGGTTTTCTCCCCCATGAGGGTTTCCCAGGATAATCTGTGTGTCTCTATTGTTTATGTGATTGTCTCTCTTTCATTGATCTTATTTATGTAGCTAATGTGCTAAATGATTATAATAATAAAGAAGAATCGTAAATGCTAGTTGTATAAGTAAAAAATTCAGCATGGTATCAGAGCAAGCCTGAAAGAGATCAACTCACAGTTTATAAGAAGTGACTAGCCTCAGCTCACCCTCTCCAATATCTAGTTTTCAGTATTGTAGCTACTGCAGAATTAGGGTTTTTGCATAAACCTTAAGTGTGGAATTTTGATTATTTGAGGAGGACATTGGAGAAAGTAACCACAACTAAGAACTCGCCCTAGGAGGGCACATCTAGTCCTTGGATCAAAATTCTTAAATTTGAAGTTTGAAAATTTATGGCTTTCTCATAAAACCCTAAGTTGTAGTTGTAGTTGAAGTACCAGTTGCAGTTGCAGTTGCAGTTGCAGTTGTAGTTGTAGTTGCAGTTGAAGTACCAGTTGCAGTTGCAGTTGAAGTTGCAATTACAGTTGCAGTTGCAGTTGCAGTTGCAGTATCAGTTGTTGTTGCAGTGTCAGTTCCTTCATGCCAGTTGCAACACCAGTTGTAGTACCAACACCAACTGCAGTACCAGTTGCAGTGAAAGTTTTTGTGAAGCGTTGGGACTAATTTTTATTGTCCTAGTATGCCTTACCCTAGAAAATCTCCATCTAACTTTAAGTTACAAGTTGAAGCACATTTGAATATTTAAAGGTTTGTTATTGCTTTCCATTGATGTCAAATGATGCCACTACTTGCCGATGTTTTTAGAGGTATGTACTTACATATGTTTAAACTGTATAATTATTTTAAAGGGTACTTGCAGGAGAAAGGATCGTTTATCTAAGAAACAATCATAGATCCAGAAGGATCTCAGATCCAGCACATTCAGAGGAACTATGCACCCCAGGTTTGATTACTTTGATATGCCTCTACTTGTTATGGAATTATTGTGATCTTATGAATATCCATGTTGCATTTAATCTATTGAATTTATCATACTAACCACTGGTCAAAATTAAATTCAAAGTATTAGATTGATTAAAGTAGAGATTATAGAGTCTATTCCTTAACTCATATTTCTGTCAAGATAGCATATTGTCTTAGTACAGAGAACAAGTTGAAGAAAATACTTGTCATATTGAGTGAAGGAGACTCAAAAGAAAAAAAACAACACTCATTCTTGAGGACATGACTCTAGGTTCCAGGTTTGATTGATTAAATTAATAAGATTAAAATTTACACATATCAAGTTTGATAAATGCTAAACACTATAGTTTTGATAGAAATATTTGAAAAGTTTTATTATTGAATACTTGGTAGCATGTGAGCACTATTGAGATAAATTCTTATTGTAATCATTTATTATATATAACTAACATCTCCTCTAGGAGAAACTTCTTGTTTTTTTTCCAGGTTACCATGGAGGAATGATTGATCACAACACTAGAAGATTTTTTCTCTCATTTCTTAATAGTGTATTTCTTACTTTTGACCCTTGCTTCAGGCAGGTCACAAGTAATAGTTCTAAAGGAGATATTGTGATGATTGTTCTCTCTATTGTTTTATTATTATTATAAAGAGTATTATTATTGTCTATTGTTTCTCCCTTGTTGTTTTTGTTTCGAGCAGGTCACATGTGATAACCCTAAGGAAGCTATAGTGATGATTGTAGGAGGAAATATATTAAATGAGACATGGAGCAGACTATCCAAGTTGTATGACCGTATACATCCATATACCAAAGAAGAAGAAGAAGAAGAAGAAGCTACTTTTTCTAGATATAGAACATTTCATATGGAGATAGATCATGAGGAGATGAAGGCTCCAAAGATGACCAAACATTAGAATAGAAATCACAATAGACTTCGTCAATGGATAATGAAGCCACCTTGACAGGAAGTAGAATTTGTTTGAAGTTTGACTCATCTTTTCATATTAAGATTTGGTATTCAACACCAAGTATATCCTGCAAAGAATATGAAGTTTTTTATAGAATCAGAAGAAATCAAGACTCATAGTAAGCCTGATCTCAAAAAGGATCATATGGGAAAAAGATACATCTTTCAATACTGGTAGACAGATGCCATGAGTTGAGAAGACTAGATCATAGCTTCATATACCTCTAGGAGCATTGAAATATCTTGAGAATATTCCCTTGTTTCAGTGACAGAGGAGGAAGTGAGTCAGAAGGACTGGGATATGGATTTTTCCTTGAGACTAGAAGGGAAGTCAGTAGTGACTTCCAAGATTGATCTAACAGAACATGCATGTTGCATATAACAGTATAAATATTTACAAAGCCTAATTTGTGTCCAGAGGATTATCCCAGCAAGAGGGAGAAGACTATGACGAGACACTTGCTCCAGTAATAAAAGAAATAGTTCCAGTGTTCCTGAAGAAATTCATAACAAACATGATTCATTAAAAGAAGCCAACACAGTATGATATTTAGAGGGAGCACGTATGACAATCCATGTATTTGAGATTGAGTTGCCTCCATGAAAGAAGAAAAGCTACCTTCAATTTCAGATGAATTTGTTTTTGTGATAGAATAGAGGAGCTACTCTAAGAGTTCAGCAGCTACAATGAGAATAGAGCAATCATTCTCAGCTTCAGAAAGAGAAGTTGCAGGTGCAGATTCCTATTTCCAAAAGGAACATTTGTAGAAAAAGTAGAGGACATACTCTCAATAAGTGAGACAAATAGTGCTTTGCAGAAAGCACATAGAACCAACACATGATTATGCAGATTGAGTTGTAGCTGAATAAGTGTACCAGGTTGGTACAATTATATGTGAAAATTTGGTTTCGAATTACAGGACAGGAAGACTCATGTGTGCAAGTTGAAGCAAGATCCAAGAGCTTGATATGGAAAGATTGATAGTTTTCTGATGAGCTTGGGATTTACCAAGAGTAAAGTTGATCCCAACTTCAAGATTGAGAATGACGGACCAATTATATTGTTGCTATATATGGATGAATTATTCTTGACAGGTGAATAAAATCTCATCACAGATTGTAAGAATAATCTTGTCGTTGAATTTGAAATAAAGGACCTAGGCCTGATGCACTATTTATTAGGTCTTGAAGTATGGTAGAGCCCAGAAGAGATTTTCCTTAATCAAGGAAAGTATGTTGTGGAAATTCTGAAGAGATTCGACATGATGGACTGTAAATCCATGTCCACTCCTATGGAGATGAATTTGAAGTTGTTTTCTAATCCTCCGTTAGAAATAGTTGGTTTTACTCTATACACACACTGGATGATTATTCCGTTGATGTATCTGACAAATATCGGACTAGATATATGATTTTTTGTGAACACCTTGAGTCAGTATTTGGTGGAGCCCAGACATATTCACCTTGTAGATGCAAAGCATGTGATGAGATACCTTAAAAGCTGGAAGTGCTTCAGACACAAAAATAACTTCAGGATGTTGTTTCATTTTGAGGTTAGCCATGACTTCGTGATAAAGCAAGAAGCAATCCAGTATTTCTCTCAGTACGACAGAAGCAGAGTACATTGCATCATGCTCCACCAGTTGTGAAGAAATATGGATTTAGAAGTTGTTGATAGGTCTATTTGACCTAGAGATGGATTCTACTGTGATATTTTGTGATAACCAGAGTTGCATAAAGATGACAGAGAACCCTGTGTTCCACGATAAGACGAAGAAAATAAAGATCCGATACCACTACATTTGTGACTTGGTACAGAAGGGTGTTGTGAAGCTCCAATATGTTGGCACAGATGAGCAGGTTGCAGATGTGTTGACTAAGCCTCTGTCACGTGTGAAGCTTGAGTACTTCCAAGACAAGCTTGGTGTAGTCTGAAAGGACCTCCCTCAAAAGGGGGAGTGATTTTGATGATATTGTGGTATCCTGACCAACAACGAGTAGCTTAGTTAGGATTTTAAATCCTAGGGGATTGATCATCCCTAGGAATATCCCGAAGGTCCGGTAAGGATAGTCTATCAGAGTACCTGTGCATGTATATGTCAGCTATGGTCAGTAGTGGTAGCTTAGCTAGGATTTTGTATCCTAGGGAATCTTATGATTCCTAGGCAGATCCCGAAGGTATGGTAAGGAGGGTTTGTCAGAATACCACATGGTAGCTTGTTAGTATTTTATATCCTAAGGAATCTTATGATTCTTGGGAAGATACCGAAGGTCTGGTAAGGATGGTATTTCATAGTAGCAAAGATGTTGTTGTTGATGCACCTACCTCATTATGTTTCCACACATTGATGTTGTTGTTCCAATTGTTATCACTCCGAGAAACTCCTTAGGGTTGTAGACTAAGGATGCTTGGTAACTTAAAAAATCATGAATAATGAAAGTGTGGATCAATGGGATAATAGAGAGTAGCTAATGGGAAGACAACTCACAATGCAATCGAATGAAATAGTGCTTTTAGGAATCAATGACCAGACAGAGTAATATCAAAAGGTATCGAGAAAACTGATCTAGATAATCAAGTACAGCAGTGTGTAGGATCATACAAGCCAGCAAGAATTCCTTTAGTTCAAGTTCATGAGCTTAATAAAAAGATAACAGTTCTTAGAAGCTGAGCTAAACTGAAATAAAGTACAGAATGAGGAATAGATGAAGAAATCTGTCATTAACAACAAAAGAAGATTGTCTTTCTATATTGAAAAATAAGTGTCTTAGTACAATAGAAAAAAAGTATCCAAAATTGAACCTCTGGTTCATATTCTACCCTTAGCTTTATAGCTTTACAAAGCAGTTTTGAGATCCTGAAAACAAGGATCAAACATACTGAAGATAGTAAATCAAAATTTAGTTGCAAAAGACGTGGGATGATCCCCAAAGATGAGTTCAATCCCAGATTTCATGGTCTTCCTCTGTTGTTGAATGTTGGTGTAGTGCAGGATAGCCTCCCAAGGCTGACTGATGACTCTTCCAAGAGATAAAATTCGAATTTGCTGAGGTGTGCTAAAATCCTGATTTTCTGCCTTTGAAAACGATACCAAAAATCTTTGAAACACCTCCTCTTTCCATAATCTATCAAAAAAAAACTATTGGATTTGTCTTGGCAATTCATCATATGTTCATTCGAAAATGTTTCAAACCTTTTCAGATAAAAAAACTTCGATCTGTTTAAAAACTTGATCATTCTAAAAATGACAGGCTTTCGGTGGTTAACTTGGAAAACTCCAGAGAAAATTATCTACCAAAAGTCCAGTTTTCGGTGGTTAATGAACAGTCGTCCTGTTCGCCTAAACCACCGAAAAGGAAGGTTTTCCAGAAATAAACTGCCTTGGGAAAAATCAAATTTCTCAGTCATGGAGAGTCTTTTTTGCATGCTTAAATAGTCAATCGACATCTACAAATCATGATATTTCCAATGGTGCTTTCAAAACTGCATTTGGAGCCCGGGAAGCTAGTCAAATGTTCTTTACAATATTAGGCATCATTCTTTCAAAAATACTAGTGCATTTTTTATCGCTAACATCTGGCTCCAACTGGGATGGAGACGTCCCTGTGAGGTCTCCAAGAACCTGGTAGACCTGGTGCCTTTAGTATTGGGCCATGGAGTCATTCAGTCTTTTCAATCCCAGTAATGTTTACAACCTGCATTTATGTCTTTGGCTATTTACAAGATCCCTTAAAATTTTGTTTCTGAAAACTCTGCCACTTGTCTTCGGAGCTGCTGCCACTTGTCTTTTGCTAAATTAAAATATGCATATTGTTCCCTCAATMTTGAACAAATTATATCACAAGCATCTTAAGGATTTATCTTCAATTTGTTTCTTTCAAAACTCAAAGATATCACGTGCCAGATATATCCTAGAAATGTGGAATTTGGGCAAAATTTTGAGTGATCTGGTTAAAATAGCTTTCGGTGGTTAACTGTATCTAGAATTTGGCACCTTATCCACCGAAAGTACTCTGTTTTGGTGGTTAATGAGCACACACAGGCTCGCCTAAACCACCGAGAACAGAAACTTACCCAAAAATCAAGATTTGATGAATCTTGATTACCTGCAAGAGTACAAAGACCTCGGGGCTTGCTAGACGAAGCTCCTCCCATAGTTCATCATCATGTTGCATTGTTACAAACTCTATTTCCTGCTCCATATCCCCAACTTATTCATGATAAGTGCCAGAGCTTCTCTTGAATTCCCCATCCTTCCAAGAATGAAAACTTCTTCTTTAATAAGACCTCTTCTGGTACAGATCTCATATGCCTTGTCAAGAGAGTAATGTTGGTTGCTGCGTAGGAAAGGGAGAATCAGTCTGGGTTCATATTCTGCATAAAGCTCCACCTGGAGGCCATGAAAGTCTTTCCCTGCATGAGGATATTTTTCAAATAGCACAAGAAAATATTCATGCAATAAATATCTGTAAGTGCTATTATTCTCAGCCTTCTGCAACTATGAGACCACTTCAGATGGTTTAATAAACTCTCTTTGTTGGACTAGTAAGGCAACTGCCCTTTTTGGATCTAAAGTCATGAGTGGCAACGCCTTATCTTGCAGAGCATCATGTAGATTATGCTCCTCAATAAATTCAAATATGCCAGGTTTCCTCAGATCTGCATATATTGCAAAATCTTTCTCATATTGTTTATCAATGACATACAAGTCAGCTAGGGCTTCTTTCAAAGTTTGATTCACAAAACTCATGTTTAGTTGTTGTTCTATAGCAGATATTACAGTGGATGCACTGTATATAGATGATGGCCAACTGTGAATTGTGGGCAAAAGTTGCTTGTGAAAAGCTGAAATTGTGACTAGAGCTAGAAGAGCCATCTCATATGCAGTATCTCGAAGTTGAGGGTTGTTGGTGGGAATATAAGGAACTAAAATTGATAACTGCCAATGCCGAGCAAACTCAAACACCCATCTTTCGCACGCAGTGGTTGATCCATGCAATAATTTTGGGCATAGAGCTGTTGTTTGTGCATATTTCCCTGTTGAAATTAAGCAATCAAGGTATGATAACCCTACCTCATCAAAAAGTTCAATTGGGGCTTGTCCTGCTTTAGCTTTCTGACAAGAATATTTCCTCCATGCCTGTCAGTATTATTATATCGAGAATACCAATTCTATGTACAGCTCCTACAGGAAAGCGCGAAGTGCCATGTTCACTTGCATCGTACTCATGGGGCTGAAAGCTTTGGAAGGATCCAATCTTTGCATAGGGATCTGACTTACAAGGCAACACATTTCTGTTCACATTGAAAATTGAATGAGTAGCTTTCACAAGAGCTGTAGGGGGTACCTGTGCAAAGTGGCGATGATCGAGCAGGTAAACAACTACCTCTCTAAAACCTGTCTCTCCCACTCTGATGGATCTCTTGAGACCCGGTTGTCCCAGTGTCCTTCCCACAAAACCGTTTGGATTGTTTAGTGCAAATGGATATTCATCTGTAGGTTTGACAATGGAAATTTTTTCATATCCCTTCGGATGAGCTCTTTGATCTAAAATTGAAGAAGACTTGAAATACTTGAAATTATTTGCAATGTAAATATTATGTGTTTAAAGAAAAAGGATCAGTTTTCAACACATAGATTAATGGATTACTTATTCAAAATACACATAGACAGCAACATAATCAATGAACATAAGCACATAAACACAACAATTGATAAAGGAGTTCACCCCTCTCATAAGCTACATCTCCTGGTCCAGCTTCCAATGAATCATTATTATTAATTGCTCAAAAGTGCTCAAAAACATGTCTTACAATGCTCAAACTAACAAAATGACTGCTCCAATGGCTTCAGAGCATCCCAAAACCCCTGTCTGGGCTCTTTCGGCACCTCAATCGGTCGAAAAATGAAGAAGTTAGGCCTCCTGGAAGTCTCCCTTTCAAGCTTGTTGTCTCTGCATCTACAAAACGCACCCCTCCTCATTGAACTTGGCTCACATGCAATAAGTAGCGTGAAAACCCAGCACCGGGCATAACTGCACCAATGGTGAAAACTGTAGGACGGTTAAGGGCGCGCCAACCCCTAACCGCCTAGCACCTGGGCGTATGGGTCATGTGACCGCGCGCATTTGGCAAAGGTGGTTAAGTCGTTACAACCGTTTCAAAACCGTAGCAACTTCCATTTGTGGTCACATGTGGTTATGTATACAACCACGGGCTATATGTTATAAACCCGCGCACACACAACTGTCGGCTACAATGTATATATGGTATGGTCATATGTGTAGTAAAAAGGACTGCGGGCTGGGGCTAAGCCCCGGCCCGACCCCCGCGCCAATATACAATAGTGTAAACATAAATATTTTAAAACCCACATATATATCAAGTGACATAGTGTGATATGTTGGTTGGTCGGACTTTGTAAAGGCATTATGTGGTGGGGAGGTCTGGGGGTCGAACCCCACGGACTCCATTAGTTTTACATAGCAACCATGAACCAATAAAGGGGTGCCACGTGGAAGCCCATGATTGGGCCATGTGGCACCTTTCCATTAGCCAATAAAATGCCACGTGTCACCATCTGATTCGACAACTGACAACCAACAAAAAATTGCCACGTCACTCCTGCCACATCATCATACGGTCTGTACGGCCCTGCCACATCAGCCTGTACGAACTGTACAGTCAGCACCAAAATTTTTGCATGTTTGACTTAATGAACAGATCGCTATATCTCTCGCTCCTGACGTCCGTTTGAGACAAAACAAGTTGTGTTGGGTTCGTAACGACCAGACCTACGCTCTCATCCGGTTTGAATCGATTCTGAGCACTTTTAATTTTTGAGCAAAATTTGATCCCCTGATCACACCTCCCCATTGGGAAGCTTTTGGACCTCCAAAAGACTATTTCAGTCTATGTGAATATGAGGGTATAGTTCCCTCACCCTTCCAACCTCAATCCACTTGGCCTTGCTTGGATTTGTCCCTTTAAGACCAACTTGCAAATACTCCACATTTCCTCGTTTCGAAGTTCGCATTCTCCTGTCAAGGATGGTGTCTTCCTGCAGTTAGGTTAGATACTCTGGAGAAAAATCATCTATGGAAGGAATCTGAACATGCTCTCCTTGATCATCAATCAATGGAGACTCATACAACTTCAAATTCTCAACATTAACAACTGCATACATCTGCATATAAGGAGGCAAATCTAAACGAAAAGCATTGTTACCAATCTTGTCAACAATCTTGAAAGGACCATATCGAATCGGTTTCAACTTTTTACCTTCTCCTTAAAGCCTCTCCTTGCTGATGTAAAGCCAAACTTCATCTCCAACTTGGAAACTATGATCAACACGATGCTTGTCATGTCTCGTCTTGTACTTGGCCTAACTCTTTTCCAACTTCTCTTGCACCACCTGATGTATCGACTGAATTTGTTCAATGAAATTCTCTTCCCTATCAATGTCATATTGACCATCAACAGCAATATCTTTCCCAAAGATAAAATCTAAAGGCGACTTGGGAAAATAGCCAAAACATGCTTCAAATGGTGATGTTTGCATCGAAGAGTGCTTATCTCGATTGTACGCATGTTGAATGTAGTGTAAATGTTCATCCCAAAGTTTAGGATGCTTACTGCAATAAGCACGAAGAAGATGTACCACTGTACGATTTACCACCTCTGTCTGACCATCTGTCTACAGATGAAAAGCTGTGCTCTTTTTAATTTTGGTGTCCATGAGTGCCCATAAACTCGACCAAAAACTTCCAACAAATCGAGAATCCCTATCAGAAATAATGGACTTAGGAAAACCAAAATGCACCCAAACATTTTGAAAGAACAACTGTGCCATTTGTTCTGATGTTACATGCTTAGTACAAGGCATCAAAATACACATTTTGCTAAATTGATCAACCACAACATAAATATAATCATGACCTCTTCTCGACATAGGTAAACCACCAACAAAATCCATGGAAATACTTTCCCAAGGTCGAGAAGGAACTGGAAGTGGAGTGTACAAACCCAACTTTCGATT
>SNQJ01S0005891.1:149170-169510 GCA_010110895.2 Picea sitchensis | reverse complement strand
TTGATTAGGGAAACCAACAATACTTGAAAAATCACAGAACGCATACCTCTTGGCTAAGATCCTGTTCATGTCATACCAGTGGAGTCACCAACAGATTTCTGAACAATGGAGTCACCACTGAATTCGTCCTTCATGGAGTCGCCAGATAGATGATTACAACCAAATAATGTCCAGGCTTTGTCTATCATCAAAGCTAGATCTATGTCGTCTCCCAGGGAAGCTGAGCTACAATCTCCTCTCCCCGGCAACGGCGCCAATTTGTTATCTCTCCAAGAAACTCCTTAGGGTTGTAGACTAAGGATGCTTGGTAACTTAAAAAATCATGAATAATGAAAGTGTGGATCAATGGGATAATAGAGAGTAGCTAATGGGAAGACAACTCACAATGCAATCGAATGAAACAGTGTTTTTAGGAATCAATGACCAGACAGAGTAATATCAAAAGGTATGGAGAAAACTGATCTAGATAATCAAGTACAGCAGTGTGTAGGATCATACAAGCCAGCAAGAATTCCTTTAGTTCAAGGTCATGAGCTTAATAAGAAGATAACAGTTCTTAGAAGCTGAGCTAAACTGAAATAAAGTACAGAATGAGGAATAGATGAAGAAATATGTCATTAACAACAAAAGAAGACTATCTTTCTGTATTGAAAAATAAGTTTCTTAGTACAATAGCAAAAAAGTATCCAAAATTGAACCTCTGGTTCATATTCTACACTTAGCTTTATAGCTTTACAAAGCAGTTCTGAGATCATGAAAACAAGGATCAAACATACTAAAGATAGTAAATCAAAATTTAGTTGCAAAAGATGTGGGATGATCCCCAAAGATGAGGTCAATCCCATATTTCATGGTCTTCCCCTGTTGTTGAATGCTGGTGTAGTACAGGATGGCCTCCCAAGGCTGACTGATGACTCTTCCAAGAGATAAAATTCGAATTTGCTGAGGTGTGCTAAAATCTTGATTTTCTGCCTTTGAAAAAGATACCAAAAATCTTTGAAACACCTCCTCTTTCCATAATCTATCAAAAAAAAACTATTGGATTTGTCTTGACAATTCATCATATGTTCATTCGAAAATGTTTCAAACCTTTTCAGCTCAAAAAACTTCGATCTGTGTAAAAACTTGATCATTCTGGAAATGACAGGCTTTCGGTGGTTAACTTGGAAAACTCCTGAGCAAATTATCTACCAAAAGTCCAGTTTTCAGTGGTTAATGAACAGTCGTCCTGTTCGCCTAAACCATCGAAAAGGAAGGTTTCCCAGAAATAAACTGCCTTGGGAAAAATCAAATTTCTCAGTCATGGAGAGTCGGTTTTGCATGCTTAAATAGTCGATCGACATCTACAAATCCTGAGATTTCCAATGGTGCTTTCAAATCTTCATTTGGAGCCCAGGAAGCTAGTCAAATGTTCTTTACAAGATTAGGCATCATTCTTTCAAAAATACTAGTGCATTTTTTATCGCTAACACTAGCTTCATGTTGTTGATGATGATGATGTTATTCTAGCTTTTTGTTGTCGATGTTGTTTTTCCAGCTTCATGTTGTTGATGATGATAATGTTATTCCAACTTCGTGTTGTTGATGTTGTTATTCCAGCTTCATGTTTTTTATGTTGATGTTCCAGCTTCATGTTGTTGATGATGATGATGCTTCTCCAACTCTGTGTTGCAGACGATGATGATGTTCAATTTCTACTAATGATGATGATGAGAAAAAATTGTGATGACCTATAGATATGACCGAAAGTGTTCCTGATGTTGATGATGATGTCCCCTCCTCTTGATGATGTATTGAGTCCAGTCAGTTTTTATTGATGTTGTCGGTAGAATCCCCTTCTTGTTAAGGGGGAGTGTTGAAATATTGTAACTTCGAAGAATATTCTACTTGAGAGAGAATTGAATAATATTATTATATTATATTTAATTAGGCCCTATTGTTCCTTAGTAAAAGTGGTCCCTATTGTGCCTTGACAGTTAATTGTAAATTAAGAGGGTAAAGTGACAGGTCGGTGTAGACCTAATTATAGGCTAGTCAAACCACTATTTATAAGAGAGGTCGGTGCCTCATTTGAAAACACTCACCACCTAGCTCTATAGTGTGCAAGTCTTGGAGGAGAACCTACTACAACTGGGGGTGACCTCAAGGAGGGTTTTGGTCTATGTCTTGGTATTTCTTGGTTAAATGGTGTGCTACTCTTCCTGGTGAAGGAGTAGAGGAGGATCTTTTGCTCGGTCTTTGGTCTATCTATATTGAGGAAGTTTTTGCTAGGTTTTCTCCCCCATAAGGGTTTCCCGGGATAATCTGTGTGTCTCTATTTTTTCTGTGATTGCCTCTCTTTCAGTGATCTTATTTATGTAGCTAATGTGCTAAATTATTATAATAATAAAGAATAATCGTAACTTCTAGTTGTATAAGTAAAAACTTCAACAACTAGTTTTCTTATGTGAGTTGGGTTGCAAGCTTTGTGTAAGGGGTGGAATTTCTGTGTGTGAGGGCAAGATTAAGCTAGTTTTTGTATCTGTAAATTATGTGTGCGACCCTTTTGCGGCTTGGGGGGCTAAGGGGGAAGATGAGTACTCATAACATTGGTTGGGAGGTACCGGTGAATTCATTTGATTAGCAGGAAAAGGGAAGAACATTGCACAAGTTTCTTTTTCAAACGAAGTATCATCCTCATCTATTATCAACCTTGGTCACGGTATTTATATGTACAGTTATTTTATTTGATAGAATATTAAAAAATTTATACCAAGTATATATGTGAAGACAATCGTGGTTTATTGAAATATGTATTCTTGTCATTTTTATATATGTGTACATTGTACTGTTGGAAAATGAAATATAATCATCATGTTACAATTGATTCGATTGGCATTACTTGTGTTGAATGGTGTTTCTGATTGTACATTGAATTCTTATTGATATAAATTTAGAAAAAAATCGCATTGATGAAATTAAATCTCTGTAGATTCAGTTAAATATTGTCGACTAGAATTGAAATTGATAGTAACTCTTCATTTTCACTTTTTCGTGATTAACATTAACATTTTGTGTAGTTATGCATGTCACTAGTTAAAGTATGCATGAAAATCATTCAAATAATAATAATAATAATAATAAATAATTTAAGCGCGAAGGTTGCAAAGTTGAATACCGCATAGGCAATTGCTTCAATTGTTATTAAGAATCGGAAAAAATTGTCGGAGGCCTAAATCAACACAAAGGCTAATACTTGAATCGATTTTTGCACATTTGGGAGTATTCAAGACATATTGACTTCAACCATGTAATGGTTACTTTATACAAACCCCAAGTTATGGTAGATCTCGTGCTGCATTTCCAATGTACAGACTCGCGGATATCAATCAAACTAATGTAGACAGGTAGGAAAATCACTTCGAATTATTGTATCCTTTCTCAAACGAACAATAAAACTGAATAACTAAATACACCCGAAAACCCTATTTTTTAAAATTCAGAATATAATTGTTATATGAAAGTTAAGCGCAGAATTGGGAAAGAAAACAATATGAATTTAATGATCTTATCTGGGTTTTTATATGATGATTACATATCATTGATTAATATCAATGATCTATAAAATGATCGTTATAAAAAAAAATTATGATTTTTATATTTATGAATAGATAATAAAAGGAGGGATTAAATAATTTTAAAATTATTGAAATAGAAGTGAAATAAATGGAATTAATGATTTAAATTATTTTATAATTAATGAAATAGAAAGTAAAAGAAATGGATTTAATTATTTAATTTATTTATATTTAATGAATTAGATAGCAAAAGAAATAGATTAATGATTTTAAATTAATGGTTTTTATTGGAATTTAATTTTCAATCCGCATAACTATAGATAAGGTAGATAGATGAATATACATGTACTTTTTAGTTTTACATTTTGCATTTTGCGGAGTTACATTACTTAATTTATATGTTTTAATGTTGTATTTAGTTGTCTTAATGGTAAAGTTACTTATGATTATTTAATAAATTATACTTTCTTTTGCGTCTACTTACTTTTGGTGATAAAAAGGAAGGATGTTATAATTACTTAGAAAAAGTGGATCCTTGGAGTGTAAATTACTTATGTGCAACTAATTAATTTTATAGATAAGTTAGTGCATTGGTTGCGCAACCATAATTAGGGTCGGAAGTTGATAGCACCTTTATTCCTTGTTGTGTCTTAGACGGAGCCTTGTTTAGTATCAGTCCTTAAGTAGTTTTCTTGAAGAGATGAAATTGTGGAATGCGCAAACAAGTGTATTCAATTAAATAAGTGGTTGATGGTGATTGGATTAGTTGTGTATAATCGTAAGTTACCTTATGAATTGTCAAGAGGACTTTTGTCTATTGTAATGCTTAATTTAATGACCAGTTTTTAAAAATAATAAAAAAATTTACCCTATGATTATTATAATCAATGTTTATATTTTGTAATTACTCACCTATTGTGAATGTATCAAGAGGGTTGTTATAGGAAACCTCCCCTCAAAGTACAATATATCAAAAAATGAAGAAGGAAGAAAGATTGTTGCTAAGAAATTGTGTCCTTCACTCCAAGACATTTGCGCAGTAAGTGGAACTTCTACTTATTAAATGTCTTGGTGAAGATGTTTGCAGTCTGTTTGGTGGATGGACGGTACTGCAAATCAATGATCCTGTCATGTACCGACTCTCTAATGTAATGCATATGGATCTCGATGTGTTTGGTCCACTGTCGCCATGATTGTCATTGCACTGGGTCTCTACAAAAATTGAGTACTCTGATTGTCACACCAAATAACAGTCAGATGGTGGAACTGGATTCCTAGCTCAGTGAGGAAGTTTTGAAGCCAAAGCACTTGAATAGTGATGTTGATTGCTCCTATGTACTCGACCTTTGTTGACAATAAACAAATTGCTAACTTCTTTTTTCTCGACCAAAAGATGGGACCAGAAACCAAACTAAGCACATACCCGAAAGTGGACTTTTGATTTGTGTTATCGCTAGCCCAATCAAAATCTATGAAGCCCATGAGATCCAATGCACAACATGCTACATAGTGGATCCCATAATTGGTGGTGCCCTAAACATGTCTAAGGATGCAATTGGTAGCCTTCTAGTGTAGCTCATGCGACTCCTACATGTACCTAGAAACTTCCCCTGCTGCATATGAGAGATCCAGTCGAGTGTGGGTGAGATATAGAAGGCTCCCCACAAGCTATCGATACAAGGTGTTTTCCACCAATGGTGTATCCCCACCATCCTCAAGATGTACCCTACACAAAAAGGGTGTGGATGTCGACTTGCAGTTGGTCGTGTGGAATCTAACCAAGAGATCCCTAGCATACTTAGTCTGATATAGCTTGATTCCTAAAGCATCCTGAATGATCTAGAGACCAAGGAAAAAGTGCAGTGGACCCATCTCCATCACAAAAAACTATCATGCAAAATGTCTTTGACTGCAACAATTTTTTAGGCCAAACTTCCCGTGATCAGGAGGTCATCAACATATAAAACTAAGATCAACAATGAGTCTGAGGTTCTCAGCATGTAGATGTTTGGATCTGATTTACATCTAGCAAAATGTTGAGAAATAAAATAAGCATCCATCTTCACATACCATGCTCTAGGTGCCTACTTGAGGCTGTTGGTGCAATTATTTGCATAATATATTACCAAACATAAATTATCAATCGAGATTCGTAATCAGTAGATTTAAAGCACTATATGTGCCAATAATAGATAGGTTCCTATGTCTGATGAGTATAGCTTAAATAAGAAACATTCGATAACAAAATACTATGTTTTCAAAGATAACACTCTTCACACAATTCATAAATTAGAAAGCAAAACTTGCAATCATGCACTCAAAAGATTTTTCTCAGATAATGCCTTGTCCATTTACAAGCTCATGAAGTGGAAAGATGGACTTTGAATATGTTATTTGTAGCTGATATCCTTAATAACAACTAACAAGCAAATATGGGCACACTTCAACAATGCCACTCCAAACTTAGAAGAGAAAACTGATAACAAAACTTCTCAAGAAAATAGTGAATTGAAAGGTTCTTTCTTAGGTGACAAATATGTTCATTAGAGGCTCATGAAATGAAGAGATGAACTTAAGATCTTATTCCCTGTAGCATTTGAAACAATGATCAACAATCCACTTTATCCACTCTTAGAAAGAATTTAATCATAACCCTATCAATGTCAATCAAATCTGTGTAGTACAGAAAAGAGTCAATATAATTGAAAGGCTTCATTAAATGGTGCATGAAGGTGAGAGATGAAGTCTGATCTCATTTCCTGTAACAACTCACTTCAAACTTGCAAGAAATTCTTATCTAATTCTACACACATTTCAAAATCAATTGATGCATCCCAAACATAAATTTAATACAATCTTGCAATTCTAGATTTTACTTCATTTCTACATAGGAAACATAATTTTTAATGAGATGTTTCATTTAATGGTTTATGTAATGCGAATGATGGACTCCCAACTATTCTTGTACTGCCACACTTTGCAATCAATTCTAACAGTGAAATAACAAATGAAATCAAAACAAGAAGTACATGAAATATAAATCTATGCTAATAATTTATAATGAGCTTACCAAGATGGATCGGTGGGCCGTTGTCGATGCCAACATGGAATATTTTAGATTAGAATATGATAAGTGCTAAGAGACACACAAGATCCTTGAATTCAAACTTCCATTGATCTTCAGCAAATAAATTTACAAAAAGAGTTGGTTCAGAAATCCAATTTGCAACATACTAATTCCTCTTTCTTCAAGAACCAATCTTACATCATAATAATAATTCCTCCTCTACTCAGACCTATGAGGTCTTATTTATACATAAAATATATGGAGGAATGGATGAAACCGAATCCCCAAGCTAAGAAAACAATTTTTACAATTTTAGGATAAATCCCAAAAATCTGTGTTTTTTAACAATTTGGGCAGATTCGAGTTAGTCCCCCACCCATATCTCCCAAACCAATTCTAATTTTGAAAAAATTCCCTCAATTTACTCAATTTTCCATATTCTGGACAAAACCCATGTATTATAATTCCTAGATCTGATACCATATGCACGTAAATCGAGGTGCAAGTTGGCGGTTTGAGTTTTTTTTTTAATTTTGGTAGAATCATTCCCCCTGAGATGGATGTCCACACGTGCAATATGGGTGAATTCTGACCCATGTTTCCACATTAAAACATCATTGTGGACAAAACCCATGTACCCGATTTTCCTCTAGAAGCTTTCCAAAATTTTGAATTATTTCTAGTACCGGATTAGCACAGGCTGGTACCGGAATAGGTGGAGCCTTGGTACCGGAATAGAATGGGTACTGGATCATGCTACTTAATATTCAAAGTGATTAGGATCATACATAATCAATCATTTAATCGAATTAACTCAATAAAACTAAACAAATCATGCTTTAATCATAAGTTACCTCTTATGCACGTGAACAAGGTCATCGAGTGTATTTATGGAGGAAACAATCAATTAGATACACATGGCATAGGTATAATAGGCTCAGATAAAGGGTAATATAGGGCATTAGAAGTTTCAAAACCAAGACTCAATAGAGGCCATAGATTGACTTTCCAGTCGGCATACTAAGGATGAGTTCTATATGAACCCATGAGATTACTCCATGTAAATATCCTCTAAGAGATCCTCGTGAAGAAAGGAATTCTTCATGTCCATCTGGTGAATTTTGTTGAATTATTGTAACTTCAAATAATATTCTACTTATATTTGAGTCATTATTGTATAGATAAAATCCCCTTTTGTGGATTGATCAGGTCGGGTCTTGTATAAGATCAAATCCCCTTTTATGGATTGGTCAACATGTATTTGTATTGTGGTATTTGTAAAGTTGGCCCCTAGTAATTGTAAAGTGATTTTAGCCACTTCTAGGATAATTCGGCTCCACCAAGTGAAGATTCAAAACCCTAGCGCCACCTCACAACTTGTATTTATATGTGAGGATGGTGTCTCATTTGAACACACTCATCACACTAGCTCTGCAGCTATGAAGAAGTACGCAAGTCTTGGAGGAACTACTACTACAACTAAGTGTGACATCAAGGAGGGTTCTTGGTCTGTGTCTTGGTATTTCTTGATTAAGTGGTGTGCTACTCTTCCTAGTGAAGGAGTAGAGGAGGATCTTTTGTTCGGTCTTTGGTTTATCTATATTGAGGAAGTTTTTGTTGGCTTTTCTCCCCCATGAGGGTTTCCCAGGATAATCTGTGTGTCTCTATTGTTTATGTGATTTCCTCTCTTTTAGTGATATTATTTATGAAGCTAATATGCTAAATGATTATAATAATAAAGAAGAATCGTAACTGCTAGTTGTATAAGTAAAAATTCAACATTGTATCAGAGCAGGCCTGAAAGAGACCAACTCACAGTTTATAAGAAGTGGCTAGCTTCAGCTCTAATATTCAGTTTTAGTATTGCAGCTGCTACAAAATTAGGGTTTTTGCATAAACCCTAAGTGTGACGTTTTCATTGTTTGAGGAGGACGTTGGAGAAATTAACCACAACTAGGAACTCGCCCTAGGAGGACACATTTAGTCCCTAGATCAGAATTTTAAAATTTGAAGTTTGAGAAATTAGGGTTTCCTCATAAAACCTTAAGTTGCAGTTGCAATTGTAGTTGGAGTTGTAGTTGTAGTATCAGTTTCACTTGCAATGCCAGTTCCTTCGTACCATTTCCTTCATGCCAGTTGCAGGGCCAACACTAGTTGCAGTGCCAGTACTAGTTGCAGTGAAAGTTTTTGTGAAGGGTTGGGATTGTTTTTTATTGTCCTAGTGCACCTTACTCTAGAAAATATCCAGCTAACTTTAAGTTACAAGTTGAAGAACCTTTGAAGTTTTAAAGGTTCGTTATTACTTGTCGTTGTTGCCAGATGGTGACATTACCTATCAATACTGCCAAAGGTATGTACTTGCATATGTTTAAACTGTATCATTATTTTAAAGGGTATTTGCAGGAGAAAGGATATTTTGTCTAAACAATAATCATAGATCCAGAGGGATCTCAGATCCATCACATTTAGAGGAACTATGCACCCCGGGTTTGATTACTTTGATATGCCTCTACTTGTTATGGCATTATTGTAATCTTATGAATATCCAAGTTGCATTTTGATCTGTTGAAGTCATCATATTAACCATTGGTCAAAGTATTATATTGATTAAAGTTGAGATTATAGAGTTTATTCCCTAACTCAAATTTCTATCAAGATAGCATATTGTCTTAGTACAGAGGACAGGTTGAAGAAAGTAGTTGTCATCTTGAGTGAAGGAGACTCGGAAGAAAAGAAACACAGTCATCCTTGAGGACAAGACTCTAGGTTCCAGGTTTGATTGATTAAATTAATAAGATTCAAATTTACACATATCAAGTTTGATAATTGTTAAACACTATAGTTGTGATAGAAATATTTGAAATTTTTTATTATTGAATACTTGGTAGCATGTGAGCACTATTGAGATAATTGCATAATGTAATCATTCACTAGATATAACTAACATCTCCTCTAGGAGAAACTTCTTGTTTTGTTTCCAGGTTACCATGGAGGAATGATTGATCACAACACTAGAAGAGTGTTTCTCTCATTCCTTATTATTGTATTTCTTACTTTTTACCCTTGTTTTAGGCAGGTCACAAGTGATATCTCTAAAGGAGCTACCGTGACAATTGTTATCACTATTTTTTTTTATTAGTATTATAAAGAGTATTAATCTTGTTTGTTGTTTCTCCCTTGTTGTCCTTGTTCTGGGAAGGTCACACATGATAACCCTGAGGAATTTATAGTGACGATTGCAGGAGGAAACAAATTAGATGAGACGTGGAGCAGACTATCCAAGTTGTGTACATGACCATATACATCCATGTACCAAAGAAGATGAAGAAGAAGCTACTTTTGAGATACAGAGTATCTCATATGGAGATTGATTGTAAGGAGAAGAAGGCTCCAAAGATGACCGAACATTAGAATAGAGATCACAGTAGACTTGGTCAATGGATAATGAAGCCGATCTGGTAGAAACTTTGGAAAATCATGTGGGGGAACTGAACACCCAAAAACCATGATGTACGAAAAATATTCCTCAATATACCAGTCTGTTATTTTCCCTAGGTTGGCTATAAGCTTATCTGAAATCCTGGGAGGTGGGCAACCATAGAGGTGATATGCATCGGCACCACCACATAGTGAAAGATTTCATAGAATAAATCCTTTGATTTATCTTCCCATAATTTGGAGTGATAGAAATGTATGGGCTCAGCATTGGTCGGGGTCCAACTCTTGCTCATCAAAGGGAACGACTTCATAAAACAAATGACATCCATAATGTATGCCGACATGTAGAAAGGGGCAGGTTTCCCTTTGGCCTTCAATGGATGATACTCTGTGATCTCCTTGGCCAAATTGTCCAATAAAATTTTGGCCCAGTCAAAAGAATAACGTTCTGCTACTTCATGCATGATTGGTACCCATGGCAACAAGAAATGAGCAGAGTCCTTCCTCCTAAAAAGTATACACAACATCATAGCCACATAGACCATATGGGCGTCCAATGTTGTTGTGGCATATATACCATGGGTGTCTTCTCTTAATTTCTCAGGGTGTCCCCACTAGTATTTGATCAAGTCAGGGTAGTGCTTTCCATATTGTGTGCATTCTACGTTGTCTAACTCCATTAGGAAAGCGGCATTATAACTGTGTTTGAAAACTGGGGATAACTTATACATTACCCAAATATGCTCTGCTCGGCAAGACCTGACAACCATTTTCGGTGAATTGCATATGATCCTAGTTGCAATGTCCACGTTCTCCAGAGCCCAACTGATCATGTCGTTGTATGGCATGAGTCTTGGCCATGTGGCTATTTGTGCAGCTCTGATTGAGCTATATCCCTGAGCTTTGTCCCATGAGTTTCGATCACCTCGTCGCCTAAATCATCTGGGAATTTTATCAACTTATATTGCAGAATATCAAATACCCACGTCCAGGTTTTCACAGTATCTATAGCTCTTGGTGAAGTATCTGAGAGGATGTCTGTGTTCGGGTTCATGCTCTCACCGGTTGCCTTAGCCATTTTTCATGGTGCCATGATATTACAAGCTCAGAACTGTGTTACATGTTACAGGAAAATGCGTAAACTTCTTAGCTTGCTAAAACTTGTTGTTCTGCAAGAAATGCAAATTAGAATTCAAACTCCAATATCATTATTCACCTTAAGTGTATTGTTTTTACGAATACCTTTACTAACGATATATTCACTTTCCTTAATGAAAATATTTAGGCGGTGATCCACGATCTTATTTGAAATCATTGTCGTACATCTGTTATTAATGCCATTAATGTTCGGTGGTTCACGATCAGGAGGTTGGACAAATAAGATTTGAATTTACCTGAGCCACGATTTAGCAAAAATTTAATCACGAGATAATAGTATTTAACGCATTAACTAATTGTATTTAACTTTTAAGTCTTTTCGGGTTTTCAGATTTTGGGATATTTGATAATAGCTCGAGATATGATCCCCAAAACTCGAAATCGCGAAGCGATTAATCAACGGATAATTATATTTAATTTTAATTAACCCTTCTTAGTGATTAAGGCATTTTAGAAGTTTGAACTTCACAAACTTAGAGTGTGATGAATGGCGAATATCTAAACTCCAAACATGCGAAGTTATTGTTTAACTTTTAATTAGGGTTTAGATTTTTAGGTATTTACTATTTCGTACATTAGCAAATTAATTTTATTAAAATTTCGTTGGGCCACTACCCATAATAACGTGTCAAAGCTTAGGAAGGCATACATGTGTGGTGACTAGGACTTTTTGAACACCTTTCGGGTATTGGGACTTCGAAGTTGCGACATGTCAAAATGCCCGAAGCGCAAAACTACGAAGTATGGGACTCTGAAGTAGTCTCTAGTGGCTTGACCCTTTAATAGTCAAGCAGCTCCAAAACACTCGGGGAAAAGGGAATCGTTCGATCAACGGGTAAACTTAATCGACGGTGGACCTCGTGCGCACTTTAAGGCTAAAAAATGAAATTGATTTATCATTTGTAAACCGACTCTGAGGTAGATTAAAAAGGGAAAGGTAAATCTTCAGGCTTATAATTTTAAATGTGTTCCAATAATTGCAATGAAAACCACACAAACCATCCATTCCAGAGAAATTCACAAGTTTACATAGTTGCCAATATTAAGAAAAGCACAGACTCATACATCATCGAGCCAATACCTATTTCATAACCAGAGCGGGTTCATGGATGGTTAAAAAGACATACCTGTAATCAAAAGCCTTAAAAATGCAAGCTTGGCCAAGTAGTTCTTCCTTTGCCTGAAAATCAGAGCTTAACCACAACAAACACAATTGAACAATAGCCAATGTAGGGTGACAGCCAGTGGGAGAGGGAGGTATGGAGTGAAGTACAGTAAATGCATGTCGCCTCCATCCTCCATTCATTCAATTCCTTAGTACACGCCAACCCACCATTCCATTAATTCATCAATTAAACCATGCATCGAAACCAACATCCAAAATGTGCCACCCTATGTAATATTAACCATTTCCAACCATAATGCATATCACATGTTTTTCCATATAATCCAATAAATCATATAGACACTAACCCTGTTATCTAGGACTAACAAAAATACATTTAATTCAATGCATGTAGTGTAGCATGGTAGCATAGTTTAATTTATTTTTTAGATTTTTCCATAGGTCTCTTTTCACTTGCTCTTATTTCATTTTACTAACATATGTCTTGTCCAGGTGTAACATGTAACAAATCATGGTGCTAAATAGAAATTTGATAACATTGGATATAATCCATTCACACAATATGGAATTTAGAGCTTGGAGCAATTAGAAACAACACATAATACGCATTATCCATTTGCTATTATGTCGCAAATAAAACCAAGATTTCATCAACCATATAGAACCCTGTAAGAAGTGTCAAACAACAGTAGAAACATGAAACAAGAACTAGATCTGATCTCCCAATCTACAAGGGGGTCCCACCTACTAGTATTATATATCTCATTAGCTTGTAATAATAGGCTTTAACAATACTTTGCGGGCAAAATTCTCATTGCGATTTTTATCGTCAACAAACTGATGACTCCACATGGAAATTTGTTTTCAATTGATTTAGAACTCAAAACTCATGGTTTCATGGAAAAAGAACAGTAGATCAAGAAGATATAACCAAAATGATCATGCAATAGGGGGAAGTCAGCGGATTTAATGGAAAAATCATCGGAAATTTGGGAATAACTCATGAAAAATGTTAAGTATGAGGGGTTTTATCCCTATATGCATACTTCAAGGAGAAAAATTAATGGACTTACTCTTTTGTTTCTCAAATGGATGAAGAAATGGAAATCAGAAGCGGGAGATAACCAATTTCTTTATAAGACAGTAGTGAAATAAGATAGCAAATTCAAGAGTGTTTTTCAAGGGAAACATAGTGGCAGTTGTGTAAGCTTGGTGTTGTTGACCAACAATATCTTGTAGGAGTGACTCTGTGGCATAAATGATCCAACATATTATTCTTGACCAAAAATCAACTAGAATATGGTAAGCAATAAAGTCATGATAGAAATAAAATTGCGGAATTTAAAACATCAGAAATAAAATGATAGAAAAGTAAAGGCAGTATGAAATTGTCAAAATCAAAAAGCAGAAATCAAACTACTGTAATTCTGAAATGAAAAATAGTGATAGAAAAGAAAGTAAATTTGAACTACTAATATACAAAAAATCCAAATAGCGTTAGAACTTTTCAAGTTGGTTCGATGTAATATTTCAAGTGAGAACCATTAGTGTTGTAGGATAATAATCGCTCCTATGAATTTTTTAGAATGTAAGATTTAGTACTCATGACAAAACCAATCTTGAAAGAACTCATCCATAACACTTGAAACTCTGAAGTAACTAACATCCCTTTAACGTATATAATTAGATCATCAAGATAGATATGAATACTGATCAATTCATCAAGAGTTATCTGTATAGGTCTTTTAAAAGTGGTACTTGCATCAGAGAGAATACATTGATAAGTCACGTTACCTCAATCAGTGATAAAGGTGGTTTGGTAAGCATCTGCCTCTTTTACCTCAATTTGATTGTGTTGACGGGCGAATTCGACTGTCTGTCAACTAAGAGAGTGGAATCGATCCGGGGTTGTCTACTAACCCAAGCCGTTTGGGATTAACCACCCTGACGGGTTTAGCGGCTCCGTTAGCCGATCTAAGGTCCTAAGAAAACAAAAGAAAACTAATATAAACTAACTATTAAAACTAATCTAACTAAAAGAAAACAAATAAAACTAACTAAAACTAACTAATAAACTAATCTAACTATTCTATATATATGCAATCTACTAACTAATACTATACTAACTCTAACTAATTAACTAACTAACTACTATCTGAAATATAACTTATTCACAAAATGTACAATAATCTACAATTTATAGATTTAAATAAAACCTGAAAAACTCATTGATATTCTGTCCTAAGACAGCAAGAGATATTTTTTGATGATTTTATAATTTTGTAAACAAGAAATAAAACAGAAAACTAACTAAACTAAACTACTAATAAACTAATTCTAATTACTAATCAAAACTACTAATACATATACTTGAACAAATAAATGACAATCTGACCTGGAAACGCTCCAGGTTTGTCCTGTGTATGATGACTTTTTAGCAGATCGGAGGAAGGAAACTCGCACCGAATAATCCAGAAGCTTCTCTTAAACGATAGTTGCAATGCTCTTCAAGTGTGTTTGCAGGACAAACAAGACATAAAAATAACAACAATCATATAATTTATAAATCTTAACAATCAATCAAAAAAACCCCAACCACAGAAATATTTTTAAACAATCATATAATTTATAAATCTTAACAATTAGGTAAACCTGTATGCAAAGACTTATACAAGATAATTCAATTGATGAAGAAGAGAAATTTGTCATTCATAACTGAATCAAGTAATTGTTGTATTGTAAATTAGTGAAAAAAATCAGATATGGATGAGACATTAATTCAATCATATCACTTTGCAGAAGACTATGATAGCTAAAGTAGTCACTGATCCAATGCAAATAGATAAGCATAAACATGAAACAAAAGATTGATATTATGAAAAGCTAAGGCTGTAGCAGAACATCAACTTATGTCTCAGTTTGTATTAAAAATCCATAATCCTGGTTCTCCCACAAGCAAGGATGCCTTATTACAAAAATAATAAGTATTTATAAGTTTTTCCACAGGGTAAAACCTCCCTGTGGAAGTTATAAAACTGTTTACATAAAATCTGGGAAGATATCCCAAGTACAACTAAACTAGGAAACTACAATAAAACTAGAAACACAAATATCCTCTAAACTGTCCATCAAATCCCATGCAATTCGAATTCACCTGAAAAGGGTAAAAAACAAACAAGTTAGAAGGATCTTTTATTAACAAAATGATAAAAATCTAATTCTATAGACTAGCTACAGAATCATGCGATTCTGTAGCTAGTCTAAATAAGATACAGAATCAGCATCAGAATCGATTAAAAATCTTTTAAAATGATTAAATCCAATTATCTTCCAATAACCATTTAAAAACAAATCATTGAGATTGGAATGGTTATATCATTCACAATTAAACATGATAAAAAATGATTCAACCGAATACAGAGATATACTCTGTTCTTTTGTCACCACAAAATCGGGTCGATAGAATCATAATCGAAGAGTAGTAAGATTGTTTCATATCCAATTGAAACCGATAATCAAACATATCGTATGTGATTGTTAAACAATAGATACGATCGAATCCAACAAAATCATTTTCCAATCGTTATAGCTACAACGATATAGCAAAAAGATTCATACCATAAGCGAATTAAACCAATTCATGCGTAACTGTCTATAAACGAAATCGTGATGAAATCACTCAGCTGGAAACAGGGTTCACAAGAATTATATGATCGTTTGTTTTTAGTAAACTGGGTAGACAAGATCGATTTCCTTTGATCGAAATTATTTGTTTAAAACACATTATTACCAGATTCGATAGAGACAACAAATATTGACCAATTCGTTTGCAAGTTTAAAAATAAACAGAGCAGCATTTCACAATGTGAATCTAACTCATGAGAGCAATCGAATCAACTGAATTTGATTTAAGCGAATCAAACAGCAAGGAGTCTTAACATAATCATAGTAAATCGAAATTGTCCCACGATTCGGGCATGAATATTACTTGCATCAGCTTACATGAGCATATTGTTTTTATAAAAACAGAGTCGTTTTTTCCCAAATTAAAACCGGACAGAGCAATATTCACGATCTTTGAAAATCAGATGACAGAGCATATCGTAACCAAAAAACTCGTTGAAATATTTTACCAATCAGAGCATCCGAACCATAATCGTATTCAGAGTAGATACCAAACCAATTCAATTGGAAGCACAATGTCCATTTCGTTAACTCAATCAGACACACGATCAAATCAAACCAAACAAAAATCAACCAAATCGAAATGAGAATCTATCGGTGTCTAAACTGGGGATGATCAAATCGTATATTCAAAACGAAATTCGATTTAATTTTAGTAAAGCGAAACAATATACAAGATATACACATCATTACAGATCCATTTCGAAATATACACATGGCTATTCGAAAACACAATTTAACTCATTATATCAACCCCGATCATTCACACAACTAGAACGATATTAAAATCCATACCTGTATGGCGATGAGATGTCTTGATCATGTCAATTTGGAATTGATAACTGCCATAGCCGATTCAATGTTTTTGAAAAGGATCGAGCCTGTCGTCTTCTACTTTTTATCAACTGCTTGGAGCTGGTCCCGTTGATTGGTTAATATTGCAATTCGATCTTCCAGTGATTGAATCTTAGATTGGAGTAGGGGGACAATGTAGTATCGCTCCAACCATAACTCGCATTGGTCACATGATGGTTGTGTGGGGTTTGAAAGAGCAGTCGAGGGTTTGGGCACATCGCTGAGGGTTTCACTAGACAATTTAATACCAGGGTAGCTAGGGTCGTTTCTTAGGCAGGGAGGAAGATTAGTCATGAAATCGTGAGGTGGCTCGGGGCACAAACCCTGCGAGTAAGGGTACTCGTTGGCTAGAAAATGTTCAACATTAGAGTCGAAGTCCTCACTTAGAATGATAGGGTCTCGTTCAACAGAGGGTTTAGGCTTGTTTCTTACCATTCTCGAAATGAGCTGAGCATTCCTCTTCCCTTTTCCATTAGCAGTAGGGTTTGCCTTGGGATTTTTGCTCGAAGGCTTCTTAATAGTCTCGACATTCTCATTTCCAATGTCTAGTAAGTCAATAGGGGGGTCGGCCGAGGGTTTAGGTAGTAGGATATGTAAGGGTACAGGCAGTTCGGCCTTGGTTTCAATTACCACAGGCTTGTCAACTGGGATGGAGTCTGTGTCCTTAAATCCATTACGGGCGATGAAAGCCCTCCAATTATCACCATGCAAACTCAAATGATAAATGACTATAAGCTTAATAAGCCCATGATGGAACAGGTTACTGCCAGCCTTCTGCCTTTTAAATCTTTTTGACATCTTATATAAGCTGCGTTGAAAGTAGAAAGGCATGTTTAAAGGATACCCTATAAAAATCATCAGCAAACGCATGTGGTAGAGAAACACAAGCTCGTATCGACATTTACAGGTCACGAACTGCTTGACTAGCATTAATAGGTCGTTCCATCGTGGTTTGAAAATAGATATGGGCATACCTCTGTCACACAAGGTAAATTTGCATGAGAGGAACAGCAGTGTCCATGGCACTTCCTCGACCTTACAATTCTTAAACCAATGTTGTCCCGAGGCAGGTAGACCTGTTGCAGAGCTAATAAAATTCTCATCAATCTCCAACTATATGTCACCCACCTTGGCTCTACAGCCATCGAAGGTCATGGAAAACTGTCGTGCTACACAGAGGTTAAAACCCTCGAATCATTGTATAAAGGCAAGCCAACAGTTCTCTTCCAAATCCTTCCGAGCATTGTCAAACATTAACAGGGCCTGGTTTCCATTTTTCTCGATCCACACGACTGGTGCCATGGAGTAGAGCACATGGTAAGTCGAGGGTTTGGGTCGAAACACACACAGGAACAGAGTGCGTAGAGGCTTCCCGAGCTAACAGAGGTGAACGATGAATATGGGATAGGCATAAATGCCAGCGTGCGAAGGTGGTGGATTTATTCACTTCCATGCAAAAAAATTATGGTCAAAGTACAACCATCCATTTACATAGTAATTCAAACCATTATAGCATAGTCAACAGTCATATCACTTGGCCGACTAATGAACAATGGTAAGTGCATGCGCAATCAATGTTATACCAAATTTTTTTAATACACCAATATTGAAATCAATACCAAACTCAACTATGCGCCAATGCATCAACCGATATCAATAGTTTAACCAACGTGCCAATGGATACATATAATCGACCAACCAATAGCTATGAAAACATAAACATAGGTATTAAATTAAAATATATATATATATATATATATATATATATATATGAAAGATTTAATCACAACGCCTATGTATTTTCATGAAACCAATGGTCAAATAGTTCAAACAACATATAAATTCATGTGTCAATGCATTACAAACTTAGTAAAATCAAGTCACAATCAATAGAAGTATGAGTACCGATCAAAGGATCCTGTCAACTGTATGATGCTAAATAAGAGGTGAGCGCAATAGGCATATCGACAAAAAGATAATGACAGTTCAAAAAACGATTTTAATGCGACTTGGAAACATTAAGTTTTCACGCTTACAGTCGTGAAAACAAAACGAAGGCAAATGTGTAAATGTTGCAAAAAATAAAAGTGTCATTTGTTTGAAAAAATGCGATGAAAAATTGATGTTTGCAAAACATTGGTGTAGGCAGCTTATAAGACAACGGAAAAATGTGAATTGGCTGCCAACAATGGCGACACACTGGTAGAAGCAGTTATCTCTGTTAAAAGAAAAAAATTCAGATTAGGACAGCAAAGAAAATTCCAACTCAAAAATAACAACCAGAAAATCGTATAAACATCATCATTAACCAATCATTCCAACAGTGTTTCAAAAGAAGAAAATTGATAACAATCTTAAAATCAGCAAATCACGATATTAAAGATAAAATCTCCAATATTGTTGGCATCGCCACTGCTGCCAGCAGGCGTCCATAGCCTCGACAGGGTTTCCATTTAACCCACTCTGACATCTGTATCATGCTAAGAAGTTCTGGGTCAGAATAAAGGACATTAAAGAGGTTTGTTTTTTGTGAATTTTCATATACCCGACATTGCTTCGCTGCCAGCGGGCCTGTTCAGTACCCCGACGAAGTTGCCTTGGCGCCATGCATGCATTTACCCGCTGCCAGCAGACCTGTTCAGTATACCGGTGGGTTTACAAGCACTTCCCACAGCTCTTATTCATAATTTTTGTTTTGTTTTTTATAGATATATAGCTGAGCGGGGTGACGCTGAAAATCATGATATTTTAACATAATTTTTTCAGACCTCATCATAATTTTTAGAACTGTCCTTTATTTAGATTCAGAGATGTTTTATTTACAAAAACAACTTCCTAAGACAGGGAGACATCTTTTGAGTCATTCCTTTACGGAAAAGGGACAGCGTAAAAAGATAATAGATGATCATGACGAACTTTACTTAGAGATCAAAATCAGTGAACTTCCTTCAAACAACAGACTTTTCCAAACATATATATATTTCAGAAATATATCATTGACGTTTATACAGATTTTTCGGAAGTTATTTCAGCGAAGAAAATCTCTTTCGTCTTTGTCTGAATAGTTCAGTGTACAGGTATGTGTAGGTCCAAAACATAAACTGATAAATTCAAATCAAAATCGAAAATAGAAAGCAAACAAAAAAAACAAACCAAAGAAAAATATGTACATAAAATACAAAGGTTGTCATCAAGCAAAGTATCTTTTCAGGGCTTGGCCATTCACCGGATCGGTGTCAAGCTTCCCTTCAAGATTCTGCAATCGAAAATAACTAGGACCCAACTTTTCAGCAATTAAAAATGGTCCAAGCCATAAGTTTTGAAATTTAGTGTGTTCTCCCTTTCCCTCATGCGATTTGTCCCACTTCAAGACGAGATCACCTACTTCAAAATTCCTATCAGAAGCAGAATTAGAATCGAACCATCTTTTAACCAATTGTTGATGTTGATCTAAT
>SNQJ01S0005891.1:100040-141776 GCA_010110895.2 Picea sitchensis | reverse complement strand
ATTACCATTATTCCATTTTACCATCTCATCATTCCATTTATGATTCACTAACATTGCTTTTACAATGACACTTTGTTGCATTTCGATTGATATACATATTGGCATGATTCATAAAGATAAAGAAAATGATTTCTTATACTCAGTGATGCTCTCTTATGCACATTGATGGCTTATTATTTCCAGTGAGTACATGGCTAAATTATTGCAGCAAGAAAATCAATAAGTGAAATGAATGGTGTTAACACAAGAACCAACATCTTTTGTATTCATGGTTGTCACACAAGAACCAACCATAATAAAATTTCGCATGTTGTTACTCTTGTATCTCATACCCTGGAAACATTCATTGTTAGAAGGACATCATCAATCAAAGCCATAGTTTGAATGCCAAAATTTCTTAAGAAGATCCATGCATGGTTGCATGAGGAAATGCAACAAGTTGAGTTGGGGGGCATGTTAGGACTTAGAAATGTCACATTTATATCCCCTTTTCCCTTCACCATTCCTTACATTTCATGGTCCTAATAAACCTTTTATCATACCATTTCCATACCTACATTTGGGTTTCATATTATTATTTTCCACTTTATTCATTTTAGTATTATAATTGAATTTATGATTAAATATTAGAAAAATAACATATTTTCATTATATATGAAGGTTGGATGAGTTTGATGATGTGTGAAGGCATATGTGAAGATTTCAACAAAGTCAAAATTCACCACCTATTCTCAAATTCGAATTACATCTTCAAACTTTGAAGATTTGAAAGAGATCTCAAGTAGAAGATCATGGAATATTTGGTTGGCACATCTTATCTAAGATATGTGAGAGATGTATGGAGGATTTGAAGGGATCATATATTGTCATAATGGGAAAGTAGTTGAGAGTGGTTGAGAGAATAGTGGATCTGTCATTATGACACTCATGTATTTAAGAGAGTGTTCTCTCTTCATGAGGGTCATCATGTTATTCATAATTGGAATCATGTAATTCATAATTTAGTCTTGTAATGAGAAGGGGATTCTTCGCTTTGATTCTTTCATTGTTATTCTTACATGCTTTGTCATTTGATTCTTATAATATAATTTGAGATTGATTTATGGTGTGAGATCACATATGTCATTTGTCGTTCAACTCTTCACATGTTGTATTGGTTTTCCCTTATGCAATTTCTTTCTTTCCTAGTTAGTCTTTCGATGCTTTCCTAGATTAATTTCATTTTAGCAATTTGGATTAGATTATTTCCACTTCAGTCCTGCATATATAGTGTGTGTGCTTCATAATCCTACGAACCTCGGATTGACAAATTAAATAGTTGGGCAAGTACAACAACGTAATTAAACGACAATATTTCCACCTAACACGAGGCAAGTTAGATTTAGGCTGAAAATTATTTTCAATCGGATTTCTAAAGGGGGGTGCGGAAGAGGATGAAGCTCCAGGGGTGAGAGGGGAGACAGTGCCCTTTCGCTCATATGCTATCATACAATTATTCATATCTTGTACTAGTTGTAAGAGGGAGGACATGTCTGTTTGTTTAACTTATTTTCCTTATGGAAGACCTGTTCTTTCAAGTTGTTCTTCATACTCTAAACAAGTATGCAGAGAGGAACCGAGATTATCAATGGATTTTTCCTCGAGCCTATGATGATAGGGGAAGGTAATGCATTGTATTAATGCATGAAAGTGGCTTGGTTCTGAGGTTGAATGAGTTCACGAATTTGATTGTATAACTTAGTGAAACACAAGTTGAAGGACTTGATGGTTTCACCATATTTATAGGTGATGTTATTGTATTCCCTTAACTTCTTGGCTGGGATTTTAGATTGCCCATAATTGGATCTGAACCAATAGATTAACTCCTCCCAAGTAGACAGAATCTTAGGAGGAAGGTCAAAGAAATAGGCCGCAACCTTTCCTTCCAAGGAATTGACAAATAAGTGCATGCAAGTATCGTTGTCATCGGCCCCTATGTTGTGACAAGCATTATAAAATGTCACCGGGTGTTCATTTGTAGTGACAGTGTTATTTCCTGAAAACCTTAGGAGATGCTCTTTGAATTTAGGAAGTGGAAAAGTAGCAGGTGATAGGTTAAGAGGAGAGGACACATGCCACTATGTGGTTGTGGCATCTTCTTCAAACTAAAAAATTCCATACTTTTTAATGACTTTGGTGGGATTTGTGGTAGACTGGACCGGGATATGGTGGCTATATAAGCTACCAATCACTGACGAAGATGAAGACTTAGAGGAGGAATCACTTCTAGTGCCACCAGAGCCACCACTAGATGTCATCTTGTGGATGATAGGTGAAGGATAAAAAGACGAACTTGAAGAATCAAACAAAGTTCTCCTTAGAGCACTTTGTTGGGTAGATAACACAACGTTCCTTCTTCTTATTTCAGCAATAGGATTATTTTTGGGTGATAAGACTCTTCTTCTTCTAGAAACACGAGAGTCTAAGGACATGAAAGAAAGGCCAAAACTGAAGAAACAAGAAGGTTACTATTGGTTTCTAGGTTTTCTACGTCTAGCTTCCCAACGTTCTTGGGCACTAATATCTCGTTCAATTGCTTCCCATGAATGATTAAGCTCGGTACGAGTATTGGCAGCATATAAAATGGTGTTAAACAAATTCAAAGCAATGCTGGTATGATCTTGAAGACTGGGCTCAATATTGGGTTGCCTTGCAACAGCCACAATCATTAAGAAATAAACAGTCAAAGAATCAATATCAGAAAAATAGATGTATTCTATGCAAATCAAACATAAAAATTAACCAGAGAGATATTGAAGATCTCCCCAGTATGGTCGCCAAATAAATGTTAAGGAAGAAATATAAAATGATTTTACTCAGGAATTTTCAGATTTTGCTTGGCTAAAACAAAATAGACGGGAATATCACCCTATGTTCATAGCCATCAAAATTAATATCCTAACTCACAAGTATTGATTACAAGTGCTTAGGATAGTCTTTTTATAAATAAAAGCTTGCTGGAAAATTCATTATTTATATGATTTTCTGAATATAACAGTTGTTGAAATAAATATAGAGACAGAATTAAAGACATTAGGTCGATAATCAAGACAGATGAGACATAAAGCAATCCTATATTTCATTCCAATTCATCAAAGAGTCATTCTCTTTACAAAATTTTGTGAAAAAATTTTGGACCAAAATCAAACTTAGATGTCCCCGATGAAACATACAAAAGGACCTCTGATAGAAAATAAAAAACTAAACTCTAAAAGCTAGATCAACTTTCCACAGATTGTTGCCCACTCAACTCTGCACAATAGCCTTTGTCGATCATGAAAACTAGTTCACAAATAGACAAGTCTACACAGACTATCAAAGATAAATCAACACCTATGAAAACCAAGTGTCTGAATGATGTAATTCAACCCTGAATCTTGTTGTCTACAATAAGACCCTTATATCATAAAAAATAAATAGGTGTACGATCAATTAAGGAATGAATGAAAACTGAACTATATCAACACAAACTCAAAGAGAAAACCTTAGTATGCTTCTCCTTCTATCTCCTTTGTTCCTCCCTTTCCTTTTGCCTTTAAGAAGTTTAGAATTGGTTGAAGTAGTTGAACTACTTCATTAGTTATGTTAACTAAAAACTCAACCAACTTTTTAGTTAGGGGGGAAAGTAATAAATCATAATAAGGGTTTTAAATAAATAATAACTACCAGGTGGGACCCCTTGTAACTCCCCTTTATCTCTTAACAATCATAACATAACTAGTCAATTAAACAAAAACATCACTCCTTGTGACTCTCATCATCACATTCATGTTTGACAATTTATCTCTTTGATATTTGGGATTATTTTCAAAAATATATTACTCATATATCCAAAAAATACATGATGTCCAAAACTTCTAAAGTCAACTGTCATCAACGATAAATAAAATAAAATTTTAAATCCATATTTTCCACTTTGAGATGCAATCTTTCCCTTGTTGATGTTGTCACCTTTTGATCTCTCTAAATTTTCCTTTGGTTGTGTTGAGCCTTTAGGCCTAATCTCGTTGATCACATGAGAACAATCATCCCTCAAATGCATCCGGGAGGACATGGATTTATCAGAGTCATTGGAGGGTGAGGAAGGGGAAGCAGTGGATTTTCCTTTGTTATGGGCATGGTGGGCCTCGGTTTTCAACCTTTTGCTAGCATGTGAAGATTGAACTGGTGAGTGGACAGAGGTAGCTTGGACAATTTTATTGATAGGCGGGGGAGCAGGTAGAGACAAATTGGGCCAGCCACTATGTTGGGAGACTGTCGGATGGAAAATCTCTTGCCATTCGTTGTTTTTAGGAGCATCAAGTTGCAATGATATGTGAGGGGGAATGGGAATACTAGGGTCTTGTGGAGCTTGGAAGGGAGTCCTTTCAGGCCTAGGTTGGACCATTTCTTGCCCAGTCCAATTGAAAAACCCAACCTGAAAAAGTTGACCTAACTCTTGAGAGTCATCATCAAAATGAATGGAGAATATTGGCCTTCTCGAGCCCCTGTTCCAATTACCTCTTCCTCGGTTACCTCTTCCATGGCTACCTCAGCTGAAAATTCTCATTCTTGTATGCATGGTTGATCAGCAAGTAGTTTCTTTAACAACCATACATGACAACTCTTTTAAAATATGAAATAAATTTTGGCTCAACAACATAACAGACTCATGCAATTCAATCCATACAAATTGTTTAATTGTTGTCAATGAGCAGGGGGTGAACAAAAGGTTATGGGATATGCGAGGGATTTGTATTGAGCGAAAAATGTTAAAATGAGGGGGAAAAGAATCATGGTTACTTCTCACAGACAACACACAATCAACTGTAATGTAAACCAAGGAACATGTCATTGTAATCCATCCAAGAAACTACGATTTCAAACTGTTACAATACATAATTCTCTTAATTGTAATTAAATTTTAGGAACATGGAGTGAAAATGGATATGGGAAGGCGAGGGGATTGTAATTAGCGAAAAGTGAAATAATGGTAGGGAAAGTGAGTGGATATTGTTCAAAAAATTAATTAAGTAATCCATAAAACCATTATATATCAAACGCAAAAGATCCAACACCAATCAAATAGTCACTGTGATCAATTAAACAACTACTGTGTATAATTCAATCAATTCTATGTATTAACTTTCCCAATGTTCGCAATTAAATCTTTAACACTGTGTCATCAAAACAAGACAATATGCCTTCCACAACAACCTGTAGAAGTGTTTTGTTTCTTCTCATTTGTCCCATTTAATATTTAAAGCAATTTCCAAATGAACACATAGTCACTTATTTCCACTATGTTCAGCATCAAAACATCAACCTCTGTCCATATTATTTCCTCAATCAAACACAGACACAAAAACATGTATGATTTCATCCCTCAATTTCATTTAACAATTAAGTTGTAATGAGACCATACTGTCACAGAACCCAAGTCTATCTCTGCTACGATGCACAATATTCATCAAACATACACAGTGGACAGTCAAACACAATAATCAATATTTCAATTTGCAATAATCCTGACTTGTCATTTAAACACATAGTAACAACAATCACCATTTCAACTCATAAGATGTTGTGGAATACACAGACCATTCAACAAAACGCAAGAGCATTTATGTGACTTTACATGTCTAATTACCTTGAATTTGAACATCAAATGATGTTGAGCTATCAATCCAATACAAGGAGGCAAAAAAAGTATGCCCAAACCCATTTCTCAAATCTATCAAATTGCAACAAAACCATACTGTTTAAAAACCCATGCACATCTTTGATGGTGTGACCAAACGATATCCATAACATATGCAGTGGATATCCAATATAGGACTATCATGATTTTTAAATTGCAATACTTCCAATTGGTAATTAAAACACACAGTAGCAGAAACTATCACTTCAACTTAAACATGTTGTAGGAAGCCCACACATACCAATGCATCATGCACGAAGTATCATTGTGACTTAATCAATTATAAACTAATGTTGGGCTAACAATTCAATAATTACAATATAAGAGACAACGATTTTGTATTCAATTCCATTTCTCAGGCCAACCAATTTACCATGTTGAGCTATCGATTCAACTATTATAATAACCAATGCAGTGACTAAATACCAATAACAAAAACCATTGTCAACTAATCAACAGAGACAAGCCAACAATCGACCAATGTCGACGATACTCCACCAACTCATAACAATCAACAATATACCCGACAGGATATAACAGGCTCCATTTATTAAAACCGGGATTTAAGTAATCAAGGGTTCGCTCTATGGACCAACACAGGGAGACTAGAGTCAACCCCCAACAGTGGGTGACAACCTCTGAGACCATACGGTGGACAAACAGACCATACCACCAATAAATTTGTAGACAGGGTGACAATTCACGATATAGGAGAGACTATGAACAGAGGAGAAGAGGATTCATTTTGGTCCGTAGTAACACCGAGAACACGCAGGGTATAACCCTCGTAGTTTTCCCAATCAACCCAAATAATGTTGAGATAAAACATATCCAAGAAATAACAATCAACCTTAAGAAATCCCCTTGGCATAATAGACATCATAACCCACTGCACAACCATCAATAGCATGAGTGAACCCATAGCCAGGTGAAATGATACACAGTGACACAAGGTGATTTAAACCCAACAAACACATAACAATAAAATGACTGGGTATGGTGACAAGAAAAATGTGGATACAATCAGCCAATATGGACCGAATGAAACCCTTCAACCAAAACCAATAAGGATGATAGAGAGCCTTCATGGCTTCTAGAACTTAGAATGGTCAATGAAACTATGAATTCAACCATCATTGCAATGATGACCACACAAACCTTCCATTCCAGATAAATTCACAAGTTTACACAGTTTCCAATCTTAAGAAAAGCACAGACTCATACATCACTGAGACAATATCTATTTCATAACCAGAGCGGGTTCATGGATGGAGAAAAAGACATACTTGTAACCAAAAGCCTTAAAAATGTGAGCTTGGCCGAGCAGTTCTTCCTTTGCCTGAAAATCGAAGCTTAACCACAACGAACACAATTGAACAATAGCCAATCTAGGGTGACGGCCAGTGGGAGAGGTATGGAGTGACGTGCAGTAAATGCACATCGCCTCCATCCTCCAGTCATTCAATTCCTTAGTACACTCCATCCTACCATTCCATTAATTCATCAATTAAACCATGCATCGAAACCAACATCCAAAATGCGCCACCCTATGTAATATTAACCATTGTCAACCATAATTCATATCACATGTTTTTCCATATAATCTAATAAATCATATAGCCACTAACCCTGTTAGCTAGGACTAACAAAAATACATTTAATTCAATGCATGTAGTGTAGCATAGTAGCATAGTAGCATAGTTTAATTTCTTTTTTATATTTTTCCATAGGTCTCTTTTCACTTGCTCTTATTTCATGTTACTAACATATGTCTTGTGTAGGTGTAACATGTAACAGATCATGGCGCTAAATAGAAATGTGATAACACTGGATATAATCCATTCACACAATATGGAAGTTAGAGCTTGGAGCAATTATAAACTACACATAATACGGATTATCCATCTGCTATTATGTTGCAAATAAAACCAAGATTTCATCAACCATGTAGAACATGTAAGTAGTGTCGAACAGCAGTATAAACATGAAACAAGAAACAGATCCGATCTCCCAATATACAAGGGGGTCCCACCTACTAGTATTATATATCTAGTTAGCTTATAATAATAGGCTTTAGCAATACTTTTCAGGAAAAATCCTCGTTGTGATTTTTATCGTCAACGGGCTTTGGGTTCTAAGTTTGATTAAATTGTTAAGATTCAAATTTGTGTATATCAAAGGTGATAGTTTCTACATTACAAATTGTGAAAGCAGTCGATGAAAGATTATATTATTGCTAGGTGAAATGAATACTCGATTGCATATGAATACTATTGATATATATGCTTATTATACTTGTTCGCAAGTTGAACTAACATATCCTCTAGATAGATATTCTTGTTTGTTCTTGTTCCGGGCAAATACCCTTATGAAATATGTTTGATGAACAATCCTTGTGGAATCTGTCGTAGCAGAAATTTATGAGGATGACACAACTGCCAGATGGGTAGCAATCAGAACAAATAGAAACAAACTTAAAGATACTCAGAGGAGTCAGACTCAAAGGAAGTTGGAAATCAAAAGGAAACCAAAATAGGCTTGTAACACTTTGTAGAAAGCAAAGAGAGATACAACAGACGAAATCATGGACTCTCTCAAATGGAGGGATTTTATCACAAAATTACAAAAGAAGAGCATGCATATTGCTCATTCAGGCATGAAGTTGATATTAGGAGGGAGATAATACCCAACGATGTGATCCATTGAAGAAGAATCTGTAAAAATTATTAAGTATCTATCAATGTTATTCATTGGAAGTAATAGCCATGATAAGCATCACGTGTTAAGTCTGACTCTAGAAGAAGTCTTGTTTGAAAAGAAGCCTTGAATATCCTTGGTTTTCCATCTACATTTATGTTCCTATGGCGAAGGGTTGAAGCCTTCAGGAAAGAAGGGAATGTAATCTATAGAATATTCCATGGACTCCAACATTGAATAAAAACATGAGGAATAACATGAATATTCCAAGAAGGAAAGAAAAAGTGAGAGAAACCAATTGAACCAGTTTGAATCCACTGGAAGCAGTCAAGTAGAAGGAATGGAAGGAAGTTGTGATGAAGAACAATGTATGTGAGAAATTGTTAAAAATACTTGAGCATTGATAGATACAAGGCAAGACTCAGGGATAGAGGGTTCTCCCATAAGGAGGGAGAACAATGTGATGATAGATTGTTCCAGTAACCAGACATACCTCTACCTGAGCCATTATATCTCCTGCAATATCCATGGGTTGGAGTTTACAACAGATGAATGTAAAGATTGTTCTTCTCAACAAAGTAATTGAAGAAGAAGCATATGTAGAGTAACCTCGAGGTTTTGAAGTATACCACAAAGAGACCCTTATATGTAGATGGAATAAGACCTTGTATGGATTCAAGCAAACTTGGTGCAGAGCCTCTCATGTACAGTAGAAGCATGGTGAAAAATTCCTATGGTAGAGGAAGTATATTGAAATGGTTCTTCAGAAGTCCGGGATGATGGATTTCAAATCCATGGAAAACTCCCATGATGATATATATGAATAAGTTGAGAGACTCTGATCTAGTAGACCCATCTCTGTATCGACAATTGATTGGCTTGTTAATGTATTTGGAGAATACTCAAACTGGTATTTTCCTTGTGGGACGTTTGAGTTATGATATACAACTACATGGATTGGGAAGGGAGTGAAAATGACAGAAGAAGTGCTACTTAGATATGTTTCAATTTGAGCTTTTCCACGATGTCATGGGTTAATAGGAAATAGAAGTATGTTGCACTCAGCACTACAGAAGTAGAGTGTATTGCAGCTTGTGATGCTTGTATGGAAGAAGTGTAGCTCCATAAATTAGTTGATGTATTGTTTGATCAGGTGATAAATTCAACCATGATATATTGTGATGATCAGAGCTATGTGAAGCTTTCAAAGAACGTGGTGCTCCATGACAGGTTGAATCACATTGAGATCAAGCATTATATTCTCTGTGATAAAGTCCAGAGGGGAGAAGTGGTTCTCCAATATATATCCACAGATGAGCAGATAGTAGATATTTTGGTAAAGCCTCTATCCAAGATGAAAAGTTTTTGTACTTGAGGGACAATTTGGGGCTCATGGAGACGACTTTGTTATTAAAAAAGGAAGTGATTACTCCCAAGTTGGGAGGGAGCACTGATATGTTATTGATTTATGGACAGTGATTTTCCAGTTTGGAAAATGGTCTAGGTTGGGCAGTTCCTTTCCATTCCAGAAAGTGGTTCGAGATTTTTTACGGACAATCATTTTCTAGTTTGGAAAATGGTCCATATCGGACAACCATTTTCATAATGAAAATGGTCTAAGAGATTGTTGATGTACCATAGATGGTGATTCCCCTTGTGGATAGTGTGGGGGAATGGTCTAGGACAATCATTCTTCTTGGAAGTCACTCTAAGTAGTGGTCAAGTAGAATGGTTCACCTCGGTGGGAAGTCATTCTTTTGAAGTTAACATTTGTGATCAGTTTCGAAGAATGGTCTGTTTTGGAGGTTGGTGCGAGATAGTCATTTCCATAGGAAATGGTCCGGACGGTCATTCCCTAGGGCGGACTCATTCTCTCTAGGTTGCACTATGATTAGTGTCGGAGGAATGGCCCAGTTAGGTGAATGGTCCAAGTTCAAAAATCAGGGACAGACATTCCCTAGGGAAGACTCATTCTCTCTAGGTTTCACTATGATTGGTGTCAGAGGAATGGCCCAGTTGGGTGAATGGTCTAAGCTAAGAAATCAGGGACAATTATTCTTCTATGCTTGGGAAGAATAGTCCATATATCCCATGGCTGATGTTTTACTTTATGATGGCATATTCTCTTCTATATCTCACATATGTGAGTGGAAGAATGGCCCAGATGACTCAGTTTGTATCATGATATTGTTTATGGGGTTGATATCAGATGATATGATTGTTGTGGAGACTGTATGTCTCTGGACAGTATTTGTATGCTACTATGGTGGATTTGATCCACTGGTAGTGATTGTGTGTCCCTGGTTAGTAGCGGTGTGCTACTAGGAGTGGTTGTGTACCACTGGATAGTAGTTGTATACTACTATGGATACGCATAGTTGTACTCTATTGGATGGAATTGTAGCAACAATATGCTACTATCTGAGTGCCATGGAGATTACCACTAGTGTTGGAGTTGATTTCCAGCTAGATGGATAGTCAGTTTGTTGGTGGACATACATTCTTCAAGTGGAGAATGGTCCAGACAGAACATATTGTTGGTGGACAGGCATTCTCTCTGTGGAGAATGGTCCAAGTTGATAGTTTGTTGACATATCATGGACCTGTATTTTCCTAAGGCACAGAATGAGGCTCGATTAGGAAAATGGTTCAGGACCGATATTTTCTAAGGCATATAGGTAGAGATGGATCTCTATGGTACATATGAACTGATTAGAAAATAGTTTGTGACTGACATTCCTGTAGGAATGATCTCTGTAGCCCATGGTGTAGCTTTCAGCATCTATTGGGAAAGTCATTCTTCTAGGACATATGTTCAGATTAGAAGAATGGTCATTGTATCACTCTGTGGAGTGAGTGACTTATTCAACATCATGCTTGATTACTCATATGGAGTATGGCTTCGAGAGATGATGCAGTTGATGTTATCAAATGATATTGTTAGTCATGATGTTTCTCTTGAGTTGATCTATGTGATCATGAGATAGCATGTGTTGCTATGATGATGCTACCAATTGAATGGTCTATTTGTCTCAATACCATTGCCTTTAATACCTCCCTATATAGGAGGGAGTGTTAATATTATGGCAGTTGTGGGAGGTATTAACCTCCACGTGTAACCCTTGACAAGACTAGAATATTTTGGGAAGCAAGAGAAACCCTAAAACGTTGGATAATAACCCTAGAAGACAAATCGGCTCAAGAGAATATTTAATATTGAGTTATTATCCTCCAGAAAGAGAAGTCGGCCCAGTCAAGTGAGATAGATAAGTATAAATAGAGGGTGTTGGAGCTCATTTGACACTCACTCGCTCACAACTGCATAAGACTAGTGGTGCACAAGTTTGGAGAGGGAGTGCAGTTGCAACTGCTGCAACTGGGATTTTGGATTTTGGCTGGACTTGGTCTCTTGGTTATGGTTTGGAATTTTTGTTTGGTTTCTGGTTATTATTGCTTGGTGCGCTACCCTTGGAGAAAGGTATGCTATCCTTGGTTGACTATTGGTATGCTACCAGAATTATTTTGTTTGTCAAGGTTAAGGTGCTCGGGGGTGACCTTTGTGCCTATGGTTAGGTGAAAATATTACTATATTGTCTATGGACAAACAAGCACATCTCTTTATTTCCAACACTAACAACTAGGGTCCTTAAGGCTCATAAACTCACAACACCACTTGAATTTACCAGTGTTCATCAGTTTTGTCAATGCATCTGCAACATTTTGCAAAGTGTCAACTTTCTCTAGTATGACCTTTCCATCCTCTACCATGTTTGGAATGAAATGGTATTGGGTATCAATATTTTTTGTCTTTGCATGAAAGGTCAGGTTCTTAGCCAAAAAACTTGCATTGTTACTATCACACAAGATTGAAATAACTCTTTAACTTAACCCAACATCTTAACACAATTCATAAATCAAATGGCCTCCTTACAAACATGAGTTTTTGCCACATACTCTTCCTCTAGAATGGACAAAGAGACAACCTATTTCTTGCTCATCCAACCCACTACTCCACCAAACAGTAAAACACATATCTACTAGTAAATATCCTTCTATATACATCCCCTACCCATTCAGAATCCAAATAACCTTGTATTTCCACTAAGTATTGGTCCCCTGAAACATCCCTATGATAACAAATGGAATATTCAAAAAAAAATCGCAAATATGCAAAGACCCTCTTCATTGTGGCTCAATGTTCATGTCCTAGATTAGCCATGAATTGACTCAAGAGTCTTATTTCTTGGGCAATGTCTAGTCTAGTATAGACCATAGAATACATAAAACTACCAACTACATTAACATAAGGAACAAAATACATATCCTCCATCTCTGCAGGTGTTGTAGGACATTGCTCAACTGAAGTCTTAGTTCCCACAAAAATCAAAGCACTTGATGGTTTGCAATCTGCCATGCAAAAATGATACAATAGAGAGTTCACATACTTACTTTGGTTCAACCAAATCTTTATGTTTTCTCTATCTCTCGTGATCTTCATTCCTAAGATATATTTTTCATCCCCCAAACTCTTCATGTCAAATTGTGTTGAACGCTAAGACTTCAAATCATGAATCGCATCCTTACTATTACCCAAAAAAACAAGTAAATTACCACCATCTTGTTTGTAATACACACATTGATCTGATTTGGATCTCAGAAATCCCAATCCCAACACAAGTAATCAAACTTTTGGTAACGCATTTTGGGATACTATCTAAGACCATATAAATACTTTTTTAATTTGCAAACCAATGATTGTTTACCTTTTTCAACGTAGTGCTTTTTTTGTGTCATATATATCTTCTCCTTCAAGTCATCATGTAGGAATGTTGTTTGCATCCATATTTTCTATATCTAAATCAAAGGATACTGCTACAGATAATATGAACCTGATAGATGTTAACTTAGAAACTAGGGAAATATCTCATCAAATTCTATTCCCTCAACCTAGGAATATCCTTTCACAACCAACCATACCTTGTACTTTTCAACACTTCCATCTAAATCGATATTCTTTTGAACAATGAACACCCACTTACATCCAAAAAAAATTTGTCAATGAGGCAATGGTACCAAGCCCCATGTATCATTCTTTCTAAGTACATTCATATCCTCATCCATGGCCAATCTCCAAGACTCGTTATCTTCCACCTCCATTGCCTCTTTCACAGTTCTAGACTCATAAGTATCAACAAATAAAGAAAATATAAATTTGAAATAAAATGAACTATAATTATACCTGTCATGTTGCCTTATTTTCCAAGTGGACCTCCTTAAAGTTTGAGGTGGAGTTTCTTCCTCCTCTTCCAAAGTCTTTGAACTCTCCTCCCCATTAGTTCCATCATGAACTTCTCATCCATTTTCTAGTTTAGCTTTCTCAATATTGGTTTGTAGTTGAACAGCTAACTTCTTCTCATCCTCTTTTGTCTACACCATTGTGTGAGAAGGCTTAACTTCTTTGAAAATAGCATTCCTGCTATACAAAACTTTCCCAAGTACAAGATCCTAAATCTTATACCCATTCACGCCAATTCCATATCCAATGAAGATACATTCACTTCCTTGTTATTCAAATTTGATTTCTTCTCCTTAGGCACATGAACATATGCCTCACAACCAAAAACAAGAAGATGTTAAGGAGAGGATTGTTTTCCTATCCAAACCTCCATAGGGATCTTATCCACAAGAGATAATATGGGAGGCATATTAATCAAGTAACATGAAGTAGAATTTTCTTCTACTCAAAACTTCTTCTCTAAATTGACTCCACTAAACATACTCCTAGCTCTATCCATCAACATCCTATTCATCCATTCTAAAAATCCATTCTGGTAAGGGATATATGGAGTTGTCTTATGTCTTTCAATTCCATTCTCTTTACAATACTTATCAAACTTTGCAAAATAAAAATCATCGGCATTATAAGTCCTCAGCACCTTAATCTTCCTACCAATCTAATTTTCCAAGAGAGATTTTAACTCCTTAAACTGACTAAAAAAAAAAATAGTTATAATAAAATAAACACATGTCCTCTAGAATAACCATCAATGAATGACAGAAAATACAAAGCCTTAAAAGTTTAAGGAAATTTAACAAGACCAAATACATCAAAATGAATTAATTCCAACAACAAAGAATATTTGTGAGAACTAGAATAAAATTGAACACGGTTCTATTTTCCATATATGCAATGCTCGCAAAAATAAAATCCAAGCACACAATCATCCAATCCATCTACATGATTATTTTTTCAATGATTGTGGGACCTTCTCACCTATATGGCCCAATATCGAGTGTCATAGCATTGTCTTCTCTATAGGAAGCTTGTTTTCTAAAGAGAGAGATCATTTAGGTACCCATAAAGTATGACCATGAAAAGTAGATACAATTTCTAATTGTGAAGGTGTATATTCTAAAGATCTTTTCATTGAAAAAATTGATGAACTTTTACACTAAATGAAGAACGCGTCAAAATAGAACAGAGTGTCCACATGAACACCCTTAGAGAGTACCATAACTCCTTGGACCATCTTACACCCTTTTACAGATAAAACAACCAACATACATGCATTGTTTATTGATAGTAGGTTCCATGCCAAACCCAGAATGTACAACACTCCATTGATCCCCTTCACTATGCCATTAGGGAATATAATCAAGCCTCTACCACAACCAACTATGTTGAGAGGAGAGTCATCATTGAGGTATACCATCCCACCATCATATTTTCATATACTAAAAAAATCCATATGGAAGGAAGCTCCGAATTCTATCAACCTGCATACACTTTGGCCTGCATCGGTTTTCAATGTTGCAATAAAGGCATCTCCATCATCCTTCTGAGAATATTTTTCATACTCAACATCTAAATCATTATTTTTTTTCTTATTCTTCTTATTCTCTTCCTTGAAATCTCTTCTAAAATTCCTGACCTTGCCACAATTCCAAGGATTTTCCTTGGACTTTCCAGGAAACTTAGGACTTCCATAGAATTTGGATCTACCATTTTCCCTCTTCTTTCCTTTCTCCTTATATATTCCACAAACATCCAAGGCCTCATTAGTGGATTCATAATCTTTCTGCCTCACCTCCTTTGAGAGTAAAGCAACCACAACCTCATCAAGCACCAAGTTATTTACAATGCTTCCAATGGCCATTACTAGGTTGTCCCATGAATCTGGAAAAGAACACAAAATGGTCACATCAATTGGGTGACAATAGTATTAAAATACATTCAGATGCCTGGCTACAGAATCACCATCGCTCATTGTCAAGGTGAACAAATTTTTCTGCAAAAAAATCATTAACCAATGATTTATCTTGGTACAAATCCCCCAATTTTTTCCAAATACTCATTGCATTCTTTTTTATTTAGAAACATTCAATAACATTGAATCGACCAAATGGATTCTGATAAGACTTCTAACCTTTCCATCTAATACCACCCACTCTTCATATTTCATGCCAATGGTTTTGGTTCTAGATATTGCAACTCGTAGATATTGATCTACCAGCAAATCCTCCATCTTGAACTTCCACAGCTCAAAGTTAGTGACATCAAACTTCTCCATTTCTAATCTAGACGTGCTCGCCATTTCCTTGCAACAAGATTTCATTTCGTGCAAGCTCCCACTCAAACCAAGATTAGATCAAAAAACCTTGTCCCTAACACCATGGATTCGAGGTGATCAAGCTCTAATATCAATGAATGGAAGTATAGGTGTGGAATACACTTCCTACACTAATTAATGAGATAAGAATGTGCATAAAACTAAATAAAAACAGTTGCAATTAGAAACAACACAGAAACATACAACAATTAAAAAATGATTTCTTGAGGAAAACTCTTTCACGAGAAAAAATCCCACACTCCAAAGCATGCTTAATGTATTATTTAGAAACTAACAAATGGTTATAGTACATTACAGATTTTATGTGCTTTCAACAATGGTATTCAAGAACATAAAGGTTTCATATAAATTTTAGCAACATAACAATGAGTTAAAAAAAAAATTGACTTTACCTCCAACCCAAGCACTCAATAAATAGGCATAACAAAACCATAAACCATTTATGGTTTTCCAATTCTACATGTTGGAAACCACCAACAATTAGTAAACGTTGATGGGTTTACTAGGGATGACATCCACAAGAATGAAGAAGCATCCCTTGAAATTTCCCTACAAGGTTTTCCTTGGGAAAAAAGAAAAACTATTTGTTAAAATGAAAGTGGATGTTGAAAGAGTCCTGATATATTTTTAGGGTTAGATAACCAAATTGAAAAAAAGTTGAAAAACTTATGAAGAAATATTATCCTTTAAAATCAAGGTGGATGTTGAGAGAGTCATGACAGATTTGCAGGGTTAGATACCCAAAATGAAAAAAGTTGAAAAACTTATGGATAAGAAGATTGTAACCATGCCAATAGAAAATGTAGAATATTCTTCCTAAATGACTTGTGGATGAGAAGATTGTGACCATTCCAAAAATAATCTATATTAATGGACATTCACATGGAAGAGAATACTAGTAGAAAATACTTAAATACGGCCCAATGGAAACTATAATCATCAAGACGAGGACATGAGAAACAAACTCAATCTTCAAAAGGGAGGATGATCCCATGCATCCTATCATATCCCAATCAAGGTCAATTTTTTAACAAGAACATAATGATTTTATTTTATTAATAATGAGATATCCAACTGAGATGAAGAACTCACCTCACAACTTCTTCAATGCACAGATTGTATTATCTCCTCACCCTAACCCTCAACCTTTTGAATTTTCTAATTAATTCCTACAAAAAAATGTTAATTGCATAGGACCTACGAAGTTCATTGCTCAATGATTTGCAAGATCCCAAGTCCTCATTAACTTGCAAATGTTAGGTGCTTCAATACTATCTGACTGCATTGCAAATCAAAAAAATCTTGACATGTAGCAAACTGACATGATGGAGATAGGTATGCTCTAAAGGAATGGAAAAATGAAAGGAAATGCACTTTGTGAAACTTCAAAATACTGGAAAGGTAGTGGATTCTACACCCATCATCACAACTTTGCTTCGCAATTTAGCATTGGTACGAGACAACATGCATGGGTTCTTTAAAGGGATTGAGAAAAATAGTCTCAAAAAATGCTCCAAGAAAGTTTACATCAACCTACAAATGTTGGGAGCTTAAATATTGTTTGAATTCTTTGCAGATCATAGAAATATCGACATGCAACAAAATAGTGTGATGGATATAGGTATTCTTTGAGGTGGTAAAAAAATGCATGAAAATGCACTTCATGCAATTTCAAAATACCAATAAGGGGTTGGCTTCAACACACAATGCAAATTTTTCTCATGTATTATGGTTGGTATGGGACGACATGCAAGTGTTCTTTTAAAGGGTTGAAAAGGATGAACTCCAAACACTCAGAGTAAGGTCAAAATACCAACAAGTCCACATTTTGAAAACCCTCTAAGAAAGTTCAACATAATAGCACTGGAATGGGATGACATGATGTAGTGAAAAACCCACGATGAACCTAGATAGTGTGCATGTGAATAATAATGGAAGGAATGGATGGTGACTTTCCATAATTCTAGAGAAAGCAATGAAAAGATGGTTGACAAGGATCATATGTACCAAGGAAACCCTTCAATTTGTATCAATGCATAATGTATTCTTGAAGAGATAGAATTAGGGGTGTAATCTTTACATTTGGTCATTGTCAACATTAATTTTAATAATGTAATTTTATATTATATTTATAGGTTTGGTTAGTGTTGATCTAGTCAACTCAATGTAGGCTCAATAACCCATTGTTGGGAAAAGCACCCTACCTCTTAAATTGTGTATAAATACACAAGTCTTGCTTTTGTTTCACACATTGTGAACATTCATTCATTATTATACAAATGATTTGGACTAAGGGCACTATAAAGCATTGCACTATCTAATCGGTTTGATCTATCTTGTGCTTGGGTTATTTCTCAGTCTAGCACACTTGTGCTAGGGTTATTTCTCTCTTTAGCAGGGTTGTGCTTGGTTTTGTTTCTCTCTAGAGTTGTTCCTCTCTTCATTGCCTTAGTGTTGTTTATCTCTTTCTTAATTACAGAATTTAGGCTAGTTTTGTTTCCAATTGATTCTCTTGCTAACACGTGTGAATATCAAGAAGGTATCAGAGGGGGTGAATCTCTCCCACTCAATTCAACAATTGATTCAGAAAGAATTTTGGCTAGTGGAAATGCTCTAGATTATTTACAACTTTGGAATCAAGGTTTCTTAGATCCTTATTTTTTGGGGTTTAGAACCCTCTCTCAAGGCCATCCCCTCCATTTTTAGGGGTTTCCAATGATTCTGACCCTGTTTCAAGGCCAATGCAATTTTTAAGTTGCCTAGGGTTTTGACCCTCTTTTTTTTTTTTTTTAACAGAAACGGTTATGAGGCTTTATTTAATAAGCGGCAGAGGGGGCTGCCAACCCTTACATTTTCAAAATCAAAGCTACTGCTATGTTACCATTCTTCTAACCAGAGTGTATGTCCTTACTTAATACCCAAGTTATATATGTTGAAAATCCCCAACTACTTAGAGCTTAAACTACAAACTAGCCTGTTGGAAATCCTCATAACTATTGGTGCGTGCGATGCTAGCTCTCCACCAAGATGCTACTTTACCCGACCTTGGAAGATGCCTCAGCGGTTGCTTCCAAAATCTTGCCAAGAGCCTTAGTGAGCTCTTCAACTTGATGCTCCAGCTTGCAGAGTCTCTTCCCCAAGTCTCCCATAAGATTGGTTGCATCCTTCAGTCCTGTCTGGATTTCATCTGAGAGATCATCCCTTATGTCCTGCATTTCCATGTTGAGCATCTCCCATTTCCTCTGGGTCGTGGATGCCTTTATGCTCTCCAACTCCTATCTGATCAGCTCGATTCGTTCCTTCAGAGTGAGAGTTGGTTTGGACGCTGATTCCATTCTTCTTCGGCGATTCTGGTATTCCTTCCTGCACGGGGAGATGGCGTGGCTATTTTTGGAGATGAGAAAATGCACCAGAGGCTTCCCCTTTAAATTTGAAACGCTACCACCACCTCGTGATCCCCCATGATCCGAATCGGACTTCAAATCTCTGTTTTGAGATTTCGCTCGTCCCACCGGAGCTTTGTTGGGTCTGGAGTCTGTCCGGCCAATCGCTTTTCCCACGTGAAGTTTCAGAGCGCGAATGCCTATAGGCTTAGGGGATGGTTTGATGGGATGCTTCCCCATTAACCTTTAGATGCCCTTTTCTCAGGAGTGATCCGTTGTTTGCTTCCTTATCGGCCTGTCCGTTCAATAATCTCAGCACATGGTTCAATTGATATCCCTTGAACTGCAATAGGAGAAGAAGAGATTTCTTGTACAGCTGATCCAGGATGATGTCCTTAGGAATCTTTTTAGTGTTGAACGCATCCACTACCTGTTTAGAATCTCCAAAGATCATGATTTTCTGGATCCCCATTTTTAACACCTGAGTGAGACCTTTCCAAAGAGTTAGGAATTTCGCTTGGTTATTAGAGGCATGGCCTAAACCCCAAGCGTACGCCTTGTGAATTTTTCCGGAGGGGTCGAGAATTACTCCCCCTCCCCCTGCCTGACCAGGGTTTCCCTTGGAGGCCCCATCGAAGAAGAGACACCACTCTTTGAGCGACGATCTCCACTTTAGAAATTTTTGTTCTTCCATCCTTATCTCCCATTTTCTTTTTTGCAGAGGTTTGATTTGATTCGTGCCAGAATGGGCTTGGTTGAATTCCTTAAACCACCTTCCTTCTTCCTCCGAGAGGGGGGCTGAGTTCCGGATAGTGGTCTTACCCTTTAAGGCTTCTGAAATCATCGTCCTGGCTTTAATGGCCACCTGGGAAGGTAGCCTTCCTACCCCATTAAAAATGTTGTTATTCCTTTCCAACCAAATCTTCCAGCATATGAATTTGGGAATCCACATCCACACTGTTTTGAGGAGGTGCTTTTTTCTCAAGTCAAACGGGGATAAAGACAGCCAGTTGCTTAATAGCTCCGGGGCCGAGGTGGGAAGGCTTGGGGAGGCCGCACCTGTTAGAAGGCCCCAAACTTCTTTTGAGAACTCACACGTGAAAAGGAGGTGCACAGAGGTTTCTTCTTCCTGGATGCACAAGGGACAGTGAGAGGGTCCCTCCCAGCCCCTCCTCTTAAGATTATCGAAAGTTAGAATGTTGTTGTGGGTCAAGGTCCAAGCAAAGTGGTCAACCTTGGGAATTGAAGGGAAGTTCCAAAGTGATTTCCACGGGCTTGGATTTGGGGGGACCCATGGAATGTCAAGGGCTGCCTTATAGCCTGTTACAGCTGTTTGTTTTGACCCTCTTTCAAGGGCATGCTCTCTTCCCCTTTTGTTTTTTTGTAGTACCACTTTACAATTTTTTCAAAGAACGTTGGTACCTTTATTTTCTTAGGTATATAAAAGTGATTTGAACCTAATGGACTCATCGTATAGTGCACATTTGGTCATGCACTTTGCGTATTGGTTTTCCTCCACTTCACAACAATGAATTGATGACTCTGGAGATAGCAAGGACCAAACATTTACACTTCCTCTCTTATTATCAACAACAATGTTGTGGACAGAGTAATAATTGGTGACAACTCAAACCTATTAGTTTTAGGGTGTGGAGATGTCATAATTGACACTACTAAGTTTGGAGAAGTCCTTCACATTCTAGGGGTTGGACCCAACCTTCTCTATATTAATGCATTACTTACACCAACAAAAAGGTGAATTTTTTCCCAAATCGATGGGTTATGAAGAACATAGATGATTGTTTTAAAGTGGTTTCCACACTGTATTGTGATGAATCCAATAATATGTGCAAGTGAGGGAAGCCTCCTCCTTCCTCAATGTGAACATACAAACTTTGGGTTGTTGTGGCATATGAATATTTTTCATATCATTGATGATATTCCACAAACTGAATCCACCTAGTGGTGTCTGTGAAAAGTGTAATATGGGGGAACACCTCAAGATTCATCTCTTAAGGATTTGGCAAGACAAGCATATTGACCTCTTGAGTATGTTCATAATAACATCTATGTTGGGTTTTTATATTCTTTGCAGTGAAAGTATAGTCAAGGTGGATTGACTGACATTCGAAGTCAAGGTGGATCGACAGCAGGTCAAGAGTCGAGGTAGATAGACAAAAAAACCAAGGTCGAGGCAATTCGACATGGTAAAGGAATCGACAACAAGTCAAAGAGGTCAACCAAAAAGAGTTCATTAGGAGAGCGTGTGGCGACCGATTGAAGACTGAATGAAGGTCGACTGTAACAGAATCCCAAGATTTGCAGGATTTGTAGCCAATGATATGCATGGATCGGTAACCGTTTTTGGGCACCAAGTATTTAGGGTTTTTCATGTTGTAAATCCTATAGAGAGGCATGTTGTAAGGCCATAAAGGTTAATAATGATAATCAATGAATTGTAGGATAACCAGTCTTTATAGAAATATTTAGATGTAGGTTGTTGGTCATGTAGATGTAAGTCATATTGGCTATAGGGTTGTTATTGTGCATGCAAGAGGGTATGATGTTGATTGTGTCTTAGTTGTGGACCAAGGTTAGACATGCAACATTTTATTCAAATTGAATAAGACAACAAGAGAGAAGAACGCTCAAGGAATGCTAGTTTTCCCGGTTTGGGTTTCTAGGGTAAACTCGTTGTTTACTGTGTGATTGTTTTGTCATTTACATTCTTGATTAAATTATTCTTCTCTTCTACTAGGTTTAGTGTGGAAGTGTATCTCATTTCCTAACAAGTGGTATCAAATATTTTTTATTCTTTGACATGTGTATCAAATATTGATTTACCAATCTTGAACCTGAGAGATGAAACCTAGGTACAGTAAGAGTTGTAAGTCATAAACCTTGTTAAATATCATGATAGAGAATGGATAGCAATTCAAGAATAGAGATAGAAAAATTCAATGACCAGAATTTTGAGCTTTGGAAGCTTAAAATAGAATATGTTCTTGTAGATCGAGAACAACGGAAAGCGGTCTGTCCAAGTACCTAGGTGACAGGAATGTCGACGAAAGAATGGGAGAAACTCAAAAGAAGAGAAAGAAGTACGATTAGGCTTTGTCTTGCAGATTCGGTACTATTGAATGTCTCGGGTGAATATTCAACCAAGAAACTGTGGGACAAACAGGGAATCTTATACCAGTTGAAATATCTGGTAAATAAGTTGTTTCTCATAAATAAATTGTATCTTCTGAGAATGAGTGATGGTAGTTCGGTGATTGAGAATTTAAATGTGTTTAATACCATTTTAAGCCAATTATTGTATGTGGATATTAAAATCACTGAGGAGGAGAAGTGTATAATCCAATTATGTTATTTCCAAGACTCTTGGGATAGATTAGTCATGTCTATAGGGAGAAATACAACCACATTGGCGCTAGAAGACGTGGTTTCTTCTATGTTGTCAAAAGAAATGAAATGAAATAACATGGAAGGATCGACCAAAGATGATTTAGTGGTGAGAGGTTGACCGATTGAAAGAGATAAAGGAAAATTCTCCAGTAGAAATTCTAAGTCGAAGGGTAGATCTAAATCTCTGATTCAGCCGACAAGAATATGTTGGAAATGCAGTAAAGCTGGGAATTACAAAAAGAAATGTAAGTTGAGGGAGATGGAAGTCAATACAGGATCCAAAGAGAAGCAGTCGACTAAGAGAAAGACAACCCTGAATAACAGAGGTGATGTGTACCTGGCGTCGACCAGTAGTCGGATCAAGATGTTTGTTTGATCGACTCAAGTGTATCCTATCATATGACACCACATAGAGAATGATTATGCGAGTATGAACGATATGATGGAGGTGATGTATTCTTGGGGGATGAATTGACAACCAAAATTGTCAGACGAGGAAGAGTTTGACTAATACTATGGGATGGGAGGAAAAGAACCCTTCCAAGTATGCTACACATTCTAGGTTTGGAAAGAAACCTGGTATTTTTCAGTAAGATGAGTGATGTTGGAGTGCACACTCTGTTTCAAAAGGATTTGTGCAAGATGGTCAAAGGTGTGATGGTCTTAATGAAAGGAGTTCAGATTGGAACCCTATACAAGCTGTTAGGGAATGTTGACTCACTTGGATGCAACAACATCATTTCTCCTGAAGTCGACTCAACTTTGATTCAACTCAAATCAACTCGGGTTGAGCCAGTACAAAACGACTCAACAAGACATGATAAAATCGACTCGACCATGCTATGGCATGATAGGATGGGACACATTGGAGAAACAATACTTCGATCTATGCACAAAAAAGGAATGGTCGAAGGTTTTCTTGAATGTGGTTTAAAAGTCGACTTTTGTGAATATTGCATATATGCAAAACAAAGTCAGGTGAGGTTTCCATCTAGAGCAACAAGGAAAAATGGGATTCTATAATTGGTGCATAGTTATGTGTTTGGTCCGGTTACAGTGCCTTCACTTGGTGGATTCTTGTATTATGTCTCCTTCATAGATGATTTTTCCAAAAATACATGGATATATTTTCTGAGGAATAAATCGAAGGTTTTCGAGAAATTTAAAGAGTTTAAATCTCTTGTAGAAAACCAAACATATAAGAAGATTAAGGTGTTGAGAACTGACAATGGTGGTGAATTAGGTGGAAAAGATTTGATCACTTCTGTAAGCATTATGGCATAGCACGTCAAAATACCACACCATATACCTCACAACAAATGGATTTTTCGTGAGAATTAATAGAACGTTGATGGACAAGGAAAGGAGCATGCTCAATGGTGTTAGGCTTGCACAAGAATTATGGGTGGAGGAAGTCGACACTGCAAGATATCTGGTGAATATGCCTCATTTGTCAATGCTAGTCGACATGATCCCACATGAGGTATGGTTGGGTAAGAATCCTTTGGTTGCACATCTCAAAGTATTTGGTTGTGATGCATTTGTGCATGTTCCCAAGGAAAAGAGGAGGAACTTGAACAAGAAGGCAATCAAATGTGTTTTCATTGGATACAAAGAAGGAATGAAAGGATATAAGCCCTAGGATTTTGCATCAAGGAGAACAGTGTATAGTCGATATGTGGTCTTCATAGAAGTCGTAGGTAAGTCCAAGCCTGTAGAAATTGTTCATACCAAGAATAATCCTGAGACGGTGCAGTTTGAACTGAAGAATGAAGAAGATGATTCAAATGAGTCAAATGAATCAGAGGAAGAGGTGGAACAACAAACTTCGGTGGTAAGGAGGTCATAAATAGTAACAAAACTAATGGAAATGTATAGTTCACCTAAATTTCATTCTTCATTTGTGTTAACTTCCATCGATGATGATCCCAAGTCAATTAGTGAGGCAGTCGACTCGGTAGAGCGTAAACATTGGAAGGACGCCGAGATGTAATTCTTGCACAAGAATGAGACATGGGATTTATTCAAGTTACCTAGTGGAAGAAAGCTCATCGATAGCAAATGGATACTCAAGAATAAGATGAATGTCATAGGACAAGTCGATAATTTCATGATGCAGGAGCATCGCTCACTCATCAAGCGAGCCAACACATTGAGAGGAAACAGCTGGACAGCGTCAGCACACATTTTGAAATTTCGTTTAAGATGATGCGCCAATGTATAAATGAACCATTTATGGAAAGCGCCTTTGTATAGTGTATTGGACCTTGAGCCTTTAAGCTCTCGTCCTTAGTAGGTAGGAAGGCATTTAATAGATTTAATGCAGATAGATAGATGTTTAAGTCTAGATTAGACAGTTTCAGTTTCGTGAGGGAAAACGGATATAGACACCCTCACTTGTACATTGTAACATTATTCAGAATCATTCATCTAGGAGCGAGAGGAGAGAGCAAGCAGAGAACTTGTGAAGAACACCCATGTACAGATGTTTTTGAATTAATAGAAGAGAGTCTTTGATTCAATCTCATGGTTGGTGTTGTTTCTCTGTGTATGTTGTTTACGTGCTCATGAATGTTTGTTTTTTGGTCATGCATTTGCTTTGAATATGTTGTGCTTAAGATTTCAAAGGTTTAACTGAAGCCTGAGAGAGGAGAGAATAAGTTTCAATTGTTTCTCTGTCTGAGCTAAGAGATTCCTACATAGAGTGCAGTTGAATTCATCCGCATAAAGTGCGTTGATGAGGCTCGATAGTTAAACCCTTATTCTCATTCACCCAGAAGTTGGTTTGGGTTGGTAGAGTCATGCAGGAGAAGTGCAGGCTGAACTTGAAGTCTCAGTGGTAAATCTGAGCAAAAGAAGACCGAGACTACTGTGGCTTTAAGTGCCCAGAATCTAAAAGACTCAACACTGGAAAGTTGTTGAAGGTCGAGCATGAGAAATGTGCATAAATTCCCTGAAGGAATCAGAGTTGACAAGCTCAGGAGGGATAGTTCCTTCGTGATACAGTGGAGGAGGGCCCGGGAAGCGACTAGAGGAAAGACCGAGCAGGAAAAGATTTAGATCGGGAGAATTCCTTGCAGAGGAGGAATCAATGGCCTGGTTTCGCAGAGGAGCCTCGCGAAATCCCGCCAGCCGTCAGATCTTGGAGAAGTTGCACGAGGTTTATCCCTTAGGTGTAGAAAGGAAACGAGGGCCATCGGGATCCAGAGCATCGGGGTTTCCGAGAGAAAGAGACTCTCACACATTAGAATCGTGATCTGCGACTGTCCGACGAGATCAAAACCGTTCGACTCAGGGAGGCGTGTCCGAGGATCCAGCGGAATCGGAGTTCGGAAATTCAGGATTTTCGGAGTCAAGCGCATTGTGTATGTAGAAAGCGTGATTCGCGATTTCCTGACAGAATTAAAGGCGCCTAGTGGAGGACAGGTGTCGGAGGGTTGAGTCTCACCCTGAGACGACGACAGGTGGCGTCGCATATCGGGGTTCAGAAATTTGGGAAGGCAGTGAAACACGACACTACATATGCCAATTTCCCAATAGGGAAATCCCCGACAGGAACGGAAAGCATTCCATTGAGAACCATCGGGTTTCGGGGTTTTGTGTAGCACGAGGAACATGCTCACGAGTTTCGCGATTTCGCGAAACCCGATTTCTCGATAAGTCAAAGGGAGATCACAAAGAGCATCCTGTGGGTGCATAAAAGTCCCAAAAAGGGATTTGAGGAGCAATTTAGCTCTTCGGGCCTAGGGAAAAAGAAGGTCCTGGTAAGCGTGGATGTGCCTCAGGTGGGCGTCTGCGTCAGTTCAAATATCAACTAGTAGCAAAAGGTTATTCCAAAGTTGAGGGAGTCGAATTTGGTGAGATTTTTTCCCCTGTTGCAAAATTAACTTCCATAAGAGTATTAATGTCTCTGGTTGCAGCATTCGATCTAGAAATAGAAGATATGGATGTGAAGACAATGTTCCTACATGGGGACCTGGAAGAAGAAATCTACATGAAACAACCTGAAGGATTTGTAGTAAATGGCAAGCAAGAGTTGGTGTGCAAACTGAAAAGATCATTTTATGGTATAAAGTAATCTTCAAGGATGTGGTACCAGAAGTTCGACACATACATCCTTAGTTTGGGATTTGTGAGAAGCAAAGTTGATCACTGCATATATTCCAAGGAAGAAGGTGGGTGCTTTGTATATGTAGCTTTGTATGTCAATGACATGTTGTTGATTGGAAACAGCATGGACATAATAAAGGAGGTGAAGAAGGATCTATCCTCCAATTTTGACATGAAGGATATCGGTGCAACTAAATTCATTCTGAGAATGGAGATTAAGAGATATCGAGCCACTAGAAATATCTTGTTGAATCAGACAAAGTATATTGAAACAGTTCTAAAATGGTTTAACATGCAGGAATGCAAACCGGTGAAGGTGCCAATTCCTATAGGAGAAAGTCTAAGTGTTAATCAGTGTCCAAAAACACAGGAAGAAATAGAGGGCATGGCATGCGTTCCCTATGCAAGTGTTATTGGTAGTCCAATGTATGTGATGGTCTACACTCGACTAGGCATTGCCCATGCAATGGGAGTGTTGAGCATGTACATGTCGACACCTGGAAAGGAGCACTGAATAACTTTCAAGAGAGTATTCAAGTATTTGTGTGGCATGAAGGACTATGTTATATGCTACCAAGGAAGACCTGGAGGTAATGTTATCACCTGCTAATTTGTATTAACTTTTCCCAAAGCGTCTTTCCCTTGTGCTACTTTTCCACTCAGATTTTCAAATTTTTTCACCAGCTTCGTCAAGCTCCCATCACCTAAATCCTTCACTCAACTGATCATCCAAAATAGTCATGTCCTCCATGAGTAAAAAATTTGGCTAATATCCCAAACCTATACCTAGCCTCAACACTTATCTAAATCCCTTAGTTCCATCACTTCATTCATTTTTACCCTTATTTTCATATTCCCGTTGAAAATAAAAAATATTCATTTTATTAAGCACCCTTATCCTATCCACAAAGTCATGTGTTAAGCCTCATATGCCCAAAGTCCTTAGAAAATAGAAAAAGGGTTTATTATTATTAATATAAATATTTTTATATTAAAATATTTATATTAATATTTAATCCAACATTTAATTTATGGAATCACGTCAAATCATGGGCACGAATCTCAATTTATAATGTGGAAAATTCAAAGGTTGGATGGAGGGTGCACATACATATCGGGCATTGAAGTAGAGAGGAGGTTAATTATGTGAAGGAAAGTCGGGGAATAAACCGACAGTTTGGTGATTGGACACGTGTTTTTATGTGGAGCATATCGGGGGTAAAAGCAGTTTGGATTAAACCACTCTAGCCCAATCCCGATGTAATAAATTCACCATTTATCATATGTTTAATGTGCGGCATTTTTCCAGGAGTGCATTTCAACAACAATTTTGGAATTTCTAATAAATGAGATCCCTCCTCACAGTGAAAAGGTTTTACAGAGGTAAGATTTAAGTTTTATAAATTAAAGAAATTAATGTTTATTTCCATGAAAAAGTTTTAAATGGAAAGATGCACATGAAAAAAGACTTGGATAATTCTTTATCCAAAGATTTACAGAAGTAAAAGAAGAAGATAAAAGGTATTTTACCAAATACGGTAAACTGGAAAAAACACACAGTAAATGTTTTTTCACAGTGAAACGGTAAATTGGACAAAAATAACACAGTAAATGTTTTTAACAGGGAAATAGTAACAGTAAATGTTTTTTACAATGAAATGGTGAATTGGGCCAAACAATAAATAGTTTTAAAAACCACGGGCATGAATTAAATTATGGAAATTTAATTCTACATGTTAGAAAAATATTTGGGAATTATTTTATTCAAATATATTATTCCCAAGTATTTAATGAGAATATGGATAAATGAAATTATATTTGAAAGAGTATAAGTGACATTTCAAAGAGAACGTGGCAGAGGAAGGAGCTAGAGAGTCATAGGAATCTGTAGGGATAGTGAAACTTTTTTTTTCTGAAAAATGTCATTTGTAATCATTGTAGAAGTTGTAATGTTTCATTTCAGTTGTTGTAATGGGTTGCACACTGAAGGAACTCGAATTGTATAAGTATTAGAGGTTCTAAGTGTATTAATGGTTGGCAGAAGTGCAAGAGCACATTTTTGGTTGTTTTGAACTTTATTGTAACTTTATGAAGCTAAATTGAATATATATGTAGAAGCTTTTGGAGTCTCTATGAAACGATTCTAGTGATGGTGATATGAGTTTTGTCTTCCTTCATCGTATGTATTTCCAGTGATCTTTTATTCCATTTGCATTTTCTTCTGTTTAAATTGGAGAATTAAAGACCCAAAATTCGTCTTGTGACGCTCTTGGCTTAAGCAATTTAAACTATGTATGTTTCTTCTTAGCTAATTCAGAATTCATTATTGTAATGCTCTGATGCAGTTAGTTGTTTCTCTTTCCTCTTACCACTCTAATAAAATTTAAGTTATAACTCAGATTCTTTGTCTCATTTAGCCTTTGTCCTCTGGAGAGTTCTATCCATTGATCATTGCTTTCATTCACTTTTAGAATTTTGACTACATAGCTCTGAGTGTTCCTCCCCTTCATTGCCAACAACTTTATTAAAAACCCCCAAAACAGATCAAAATCTAGCCACCAATTTCTAAATAAATATCAAGTGACACGAGAGAGACCTCTCTGAGTTGAGAAGGATAGTGCATCAACTCTAAATATGGTTGAAATAGTTACCTCTGTCGTTTGTCTATCAGCCAGACAAAATTTATAGAGTGCTAACATTCTAGCGTCGTTGTCAGGGACGAAATTGAAAAATTTTCTTTGGGAAAGAACGACATGGTTGAGTTCTAAAGTCTGAGAGCAGTAGACACTTAGGCACATATTGTTGTATTCCTGTTCTAGTGACTCCACACATCAAAAAAATAGTTTGAAGGTGATTCCACTGGTAGAAGAATCCAAAAATTTAAATTTTGATTGGTGACTCCACTCTCAATGCAGAATCCAGCTTCCAAAACATCATTGGTGACTCCACTGTCCGAAGATGAGTTCAATATATGCAAGGTATGCTCCAATGAATCACTCTCATATTCCTGGCTTTCCAAATTGTATTCCTCACATAAATTGGCAAAAATATTTGTCTAAAATCGAAAATGGGAAAAGTAAAGATGTTGCCTTGCACTTGATTAGATTTCACATGCACTTACGTAAGTTGGGGGTTGAATTTCATGAGAATTTTTTGATGAAAATTTTTATGGCTACTTTAGAGGGGAAAACAATATTATGGTATGAAGGTTTAAAACCAGGCATCTTATACTCTCTTAAGGATTTCCACATAACATACTTTAAGCATTATGGAGAATCTAATCCTTCATTCTTGGTGTTTGAATATTGTTGTGAATTTGGTGAACATTTCATTAAGTATCTTGAAAATGTTTTTGGTGATGAAGAGTGTATGAATGATGAAATCATAGAATCTCTTTATGAACATTCATCCCAACAACAAATAGTATCCCCTCCTTTTGTTGAAGGTGAAGTTGATCAAGAAATTGTTGTTGAAAGTCATTTTCTTTCTCCTGAATTTGATGGAGATATTCAACAAGATTTCTAGCAAGAAAAAGTGTTTCAAAGTTGTATTTCTTCCCCTATGAATGATGTGGTTGTTCAAATTCTAAGTGGCCTAGACATGGATGAGGATACTGAAACTGCATCTATGGAGATTTCAAGCAGTGAACAAACAAATTACATAGAATTTCAGGAGAGCGAAAAAACAGTGTATGCCACTCTTCAATCAGAAATATTGAAATACAATGAAGAGGCAATTGTTTTATTTGATTCATTTGAAAATCATGGTTTTGAAAATGCATCCATGGGAAATCTAGACTGTGAAATAATTTATGATGCTATCTTTTCACATTTACAAGAAGGTTATGAGAAGAAATTTATTTCCATTCAATCATTTGAAAGTCAAAATGACAGTCCTCAAGAAAATTTCCAAAAGGTTAATAAAATCAAATAAGAATTGTTTGATGAACAAGAGGGTATCCTTGATGTACATAATATGGATGTCATATTTGAAGATGTTCAAGAATGTATGAATATTTTTGTTGATATGCATGGAAGAGTAGACAAACCTATTGCTTCCATTTCATTTGAAAATGTTCTCAGAACCAAAGAAATAAAGCAAGAGAAACAAACACTTGTGAAAGAGGATTGTCTTTCTATTTTTGCTCATCGAGAAGAAATGATTTTTCATGGTTTTCAAGATCTTGTGGCCATCCTATTACATTATTCAGTGAAGGAGGATTTTGTTTCATTCATAATTTCGGGTTTTGGATTCAACTTGTGTTTTTAGCTGCCATTTTTTACATTTGTCTGCCTGCTTAAGAAATATGTGATCGGAGAAAAATTGGGAATCCAATTGCTTGATTGGTCACATTGGCACTTTAGCATCACTTGATTGAGAATTTATTTCAGCAGTTTTAGAGTAGATAGGAGTATGCAAATAAGCTTGTTGGTCAAGCATTTTTCAGTTTGGATTTCCAGTAGTGTGTATAGTCAGATTTTAGCAGTGTATTCATTGTTCAGTATCCAGTTGAGAGCAGTCTGCAGAGTTTGGTTTTCAGCAGACATTGGTGACAGGTTGGAGCAGGGTACACACACATGTTTTGGGAGCAACCCAATGGATCAAGAACGTGGTCTACTATTATTTTATACCTCACAGGGAGGATAGAATCCCCAATAGGAGCCTATGTTATCACCTGCTAATTTGTATTAATTTTTTCCAAAGCATCTTGCCCTTGTGTCATTTTTCCACTCAGATTTTCAAAAAATTTCACCAGCTCCGTCAAGCTCCTATCACCTAAATCCTTCACTCAAGTGATCATCCAAAATAGTCATGTCCTCCATGAGTCAAAAATTTTGCAAATATCCCAAACCTATACCTTGTTGGCATGTTTTACCGGCAGCGTATGCTTGTCATTGATGGCAAGTACAGCAGCGACGATGGCTTCAGTACAGGTAGAATGTGTCAGGTGGGCACCAGAAGTATTTTTGGAAGACTTAGCAGAGCAATCTTGAGAATATCATAAGAGATAGTGTAGAGGTGCATGAAGAGCGCAAGAGTGTTCTTGTCAATTGATGGCAATCAGGCTCGGAAGACATCGTAAGTCCAGACAGGAGAAGCACACAGATGGAGGATAGACCTTAGGCGTTAGATCTGAGAGCGGGGATCGCCAGTCATTGGATCCAGGAGAACCTGCACGATCTTTAAAGTGCAAGGTGAAGCGGGCTTACAAAGTCCTGAAAGCAGGAGGATCGTCCATCGAGGACAGTCGTGGATTATTGGATCTGGAGGACACATGGAGAAATATTTTCATTTCGCTGACTAGAAAGTCAAAGGAAGGAGGTGCTCTAAAACTCCAACTTCATGATTTGTGAAATCGCGATAAAATCTGGGCCGTCATATTTGGAGTAAATACGAAGGACCAGCAGCCGTTAGATCTGGTGGAGATGTAAGGCGGATAAGACCAGGAGTCATTCAACACTCCAAAACTGGGAAGCAATACTGGTTGTCCATTTAGGTAGGACATGTGTCTAAATTCCAACATTTCACTGACTGAAAGGTCAAAGGAAGGAGGTGTCCTAACCTCTTGAACTCGCAATATGCAATATCCCAAAATTATATGGGTTGTTGGATCAATGATTGATCTGGATAGTTGATCAGGCATGACGAAGGCTTGTGAAGTTGCGAAATCGCGATAAAATATTGACCATTTATCCAAGAGGGACACGTGGCAAGCGATATTTTTTTCGTTGACTGAAAGGTCAAAGGAAGGAGGCTCCTAACCTCTCTAACTCGTGATATGCGAAATCCTGAAATAATCTTAGTTGTTGGATCAAGGACGAATCTGGGACACTAGATCCAAGAGGTATATCATGACAGACCATGTCAACAAGGATAGGTGGCAGCCTACGTCAGCAATGACACGTGGCACGATCAAGCAACGGAAAGTGTCAAGTTGATTCGGCATTTTAGGAACATGAAAATCACAAATATGAATGACACGTGGTAGCTAATAGGCTTGTGACACATCATTGAATGATGCAAGAATGATGTCACTCCGGGAGCTTAGTTTCGGGAGTTTTAGTATCAACACTCCCACAAAGTCCCAAAAGTTGAAGTTTTGGGGCAGTGGATAGCCATCCGATCACCACGGAATGTGGACCGTTGATTTGAAGAGTGAAGCGCTCAAATGATTAGCGAGTGGTCATAGGTTGTGGTCACATCATCGAGAGTTGGAGGAAGGCGCTAAAAGCTAAGCTCCATTTCGAAGATCGCGATATGGAGAGTCGTGAAGTCTCACCACAATATTGCCGAAATCGCAAAACACAAAACAATGATTCAATATGAGTCGTTGATCAAGAGAAAGCATGAACCATTGATCTGACTCCATTTTCAAAGTTTCGACGATCACAACTTGGAGTGTCAAGACCCTTCATCACAGGAATGTCAAAATGAGAAACGCCTTTTTGGTGTAGGTTGTTGTCACCGCCAGTGGTTATGTGAGGGGAAGGAGCTAGCGTAGCTAGGCTCCATTTCAGATATCGGAAGTGGAGGATTCAAGGAGACTCACAACAAAATTCCCGAATTGCGAATTGCAAAATCCCTTTATGGATAAGTGCTTGGTCATTGTCATGGGAAAGTCAAGGAAGGAGCTAGCATAGCTAGGCTCCATTTCAGGGTTCACAATATGAAGATTCAAGGAGACTCATGAGAGAAAACCGAAAATGCAAAATTGCAAAATGCCTTTTTTATTAGGCATGTGGTCACAGCCAAGGTCACATTGTCGAAGGTTTAAAGGAGGAGCTAGCATGCAACTAAGCTCCATTTTGGAGATCGCGACTTGGAGAGTCGAGATGCCTCATCCTCAGATCCCCGAAACGCAAGTCACGAAAGTGCCTTATAAATAGGCATTTTGTCACCACCTGAGGCCACATGTGAAAGGAAAGGTGAAAGGTTCCAAAGGCATAAGGCTAGAGAGGTCCGCAGTGTAACTGCTAGAAATCACTGATGGTTTCTGCCAGACGACTCGAAGAGACTTAAGGGTGATCGCCAAAGAAGGTGAAGTGTCTCGAGGAAAATTCCAGTAGAGTGTAGACTCATCATAGAGTCGACTGACAGATGGAAATGGGTCGAAGAATTTTATTGCCAGGAAAATAAAAGAAGCTCAGACTAAATGGGCATACATGCAGAAAAAACATGGAGGAACTGCCAGAGAGAATGAATCCTTGCGAGGATAAACTGGCAGAGGACTCAACATGAGATCGACATGCACATCCCGAAGTGAAGCTCAGTGGAGCTGTGAAAAGATAGTGCATGCAACATGCACAAGGTGCACAGAGACTATAAAAATGCAGAACAGAGAAGAGATGGAGTTGTTGTTGAGAGTGATTCATGTGTGTAGAAGGAGGTAGGGTGCAGTAGCTGAAATGCACAGAAGATGAATGGTGCATAGAAGGGACATGGCACACGGAGCATAAAAGGCAAAAGAACAGACAGAGAAAGGCATGTGTGCAGGAAGATACTGATGCAGGCAGAGCAGAGCAATGTAGCAGAACAGTGATGAGACCGGTAAGCCATTGATAAATATTGTATCACTGTGATAAATTTACTGATAGCAAAATTTATATCTCAGGGTGGTAGGGAGGTGCTAGGAAGGACTATTGTCCTAAGAGTTTCAAGTAGGTGCTTGAACACAGGGATTTGTAGCTTCCATTTGGTTGTAACAAGAGAAACCAGGGTGGCAGGGTGGTGCAAGGGAGAACATTGGTTCTCTGATATATAGGTCGGTTCCTGTATGATTGGAAGTTGGTGTTGGAACACTCAGGGAGTTGGTTCTTCCTTCTAGTGGGTTCTAGAGAAACCAGAGAGTTGGTGCTCTCAGCAAGTAGTAGCTTGAAAAATAGAGGTGGTAGCCTCATTATGAGTTGGTGCTCATAAGAATGATAATGTACAGAAAATAATTATCATATAAAGAAGAAAAGGTTTTCACCCTTTATGGGTTTCCTCAGGAATATATGTCTCTACATTATACATGTGTGTGATTGATGTTGAATACTCTATTTCTTATTTATTGTGATCATCATTGAGTGTTTTGTAATGAGTTTTAACATGGATATAATTGTTTAAGCATAGTAACAATTGATTCACACCCCCCCCCCTCGGCTTCTCAGTTGCCCAACAATTGGTATCAGATCCGGCCCCTTTTATCTAAGGGTAGATCCTAAATCTTAAACATGACTAGTCATGAAGGAACTACAACCAACAAGGCCCCTTTATTCAATGGAACAAACTTTTCCTTCTGGAAAGTTAGGATGAGAACCTACATAATGGCTTTAGGTGCAGATGTTTGGGATGTGGTAGATACTGGTTATGTAAAGCCAGTTGTACTAGCTAATAAGGATGATAAGCTAGAATTCAGCTTCAACTCTAAGGCTATGAATTCTATTCTGAATGGGCTTGCAGAAGCGGAATTTGTAAAAGTTATGCACTTAGAAACTGTCAAAGAAATGTGGGACAAACTCATTAGCAGTGATGAATGTAATGAGAAGGTAAAGGATGCCAAGCTTCAAACCTATAGAGTACAGTTTGAATAGCTAAAGATGAAAGAGGATGAAACTGTTGGGAAGTACTTTCTCACATTTGAATAACTAGTGAATGCAATGAAAGCACTTGGTGAAAAAATTAAAGAAGAATCTTTGTTTCAGAAAATTCTGAGATCTCTGCCAGAAAGGTTCAACCCAAAGGTTTCTTCTATAGAAGAACTTAATGTTATAAAATATTTGGTTTTTGATCAACTTCTAGGAACATTGAATGCATATGAAATGAGGATAGTTAAAGATAAACCCACCTCTAGAGAAACATCATTTAAATCAGAAAAGAATGAGGATTCTGAGACTGATGAGATTGAAGCAAATTTTGTGAGAAGACTGAAGAAAGGATCAGGAAAATACAAAGGTAAGCTTCCTTTCAAATGTTTCAACTATGGTAAGATAGGTCATTTCTCAAATAAGTGTCCACAAACGAAGAAGGACCAGGACTTTGAAGGTGAAGAGAAGCACAAATCCAAAAGATTTGATAAAAAGAAAAGTTTATGTGTAAACAATGATGACTCCTCAGAAGACATCGATAATGACTCTTCCTGTGAAGATAAGGTAAATGACTTCATGCTTATGGATAAAGAGGATTATGATAATAAAATCACAGGAAGTGATGATAATGATGAATAAGTTGTGGTTGACTTGGAAGGAGAGTTGATCAACGCTTTGGAAGAGATTGACAGACTCAGACTTAAGAAGAGAAAGTAAAAACAATTGTTGATACAGTTCAAGAAAGGCAGTAAAAACCTGATGAAGACTTTTCCCTGCTAAAAGTGGAATTAGAAGAGGCAAAGAAGATAGAGGACATTCTAAAACAACAATTATTAGAAAAGAAGGCAAGATATGAAGCCTTGGAAGAAGAATTAGTGAAAAATAGGAAAGAGTTGGAGAAGTTTCAAGCCTTGTATCATCAGAATTTGTCAAGTATCAAATCCTTAGAAGGAATAGCCACCATTCTGAATCAACAAAGGAATCCAAAGTTGAAAACAGGTTTGGGTTATGAAAAGGGATCAAGTAGTGGTCAGCCAAGCAACAAAGAACCCATGAAGTTTGTCAAATCTACAACCAATGACACCAACAAAACTGCAGAAACAAAAGGAGATAATCAACCGCCCAAGAGGAGTAAAGAAAAAGGTACCAAAAATGAATATGTAGAACACTCCCTGCTCAAGGAAATCATCAGCATGGAAGAAATCAACCTGCTCAAAGAAGACAGTCATGTTCTAGGTACAAATATGTTTTCTATGGATATTCTTTCTACTGTTCTAACTTTGGTCACAAAGCTGTAAATTGTTCCTTAAGACTTAGACATGAGAAATTAAGATTTCAAAGGAATAAATATCTGCCACAATAGAGAATGAGACAACCAAATAAAAAACAATCACAGATTGCAAATGGTCAAATTAAGTTTAGAGAGACGCAACTGAGGAGGTCAAGAAATAATGAACAGCCAATGAGTAGACAACATTACAAAAATCACTTTGACCTATTGAACAATGAGATTGAGTGCTATAACTGTCATAACTTCGGCCACAAAGCTGCAAACTGCCACCTGAAGAATTACAAAGCAGATCCAAGGATAAATCTCTTAGCTAGAAAGGTCAGCAAATGGAAAAGGAAAGATAGTGAAAAATTTGGTCTAATACTTTCAACTCAACAACAAAAGGACTCCTAGAATATAGACAGTAGATGTTCCAAGCACATGACTGGAGAAAAGGATAAGCTTATGCCTATAAGAAAAAGCAAAACAGGAAATTTGATCCTTGAAAATGATGAACCGGGTAAAATCAAGGATAGGGGGATGGTGAGTTTGAGTAATGACAAAGGAGATGCCCAGTATGTTCTGCCTATAGATGGGCTAAAAAATAATTTTCTCAATGTAAATCAAATATGTTATAGAGGATGTAAAGCAGTGGTCAATTCCAAATACTGTAAGATAAAGTCTGTAAACTCAGGACAAGTGGTGGCTAAAATCATAAGGACAGACAATAATTTTGACATTGAATCCTCCCCTGCAAGTAAAGAAGAAGATTCAGATACAATAAAAGAATGTTCGGTTAGCATTTATCCCATGGAAGAAGTAGGAGAAGAATTATGTCATAAGTTGGAAGAATAATTTTTGAAGGCTGAGAAGTCAAACACCCAAATCAAGTTCTTCAACAATTCCATGACCCTGGATAAGATCTTGGATAGTCAGAGATCACCAAATGAAAAATCCGGTATTGGATTCAACAAGGTAGAAATTAGTGCTCTTAAGAAACCTAATACAAGTCCTTCATTTGTAAAAAGGAAAAGCAGATATGAGAATGTTTGTAGTGTTTTTCTCTTGTGATGAATATGGTCATAAAATCCTTGGGTTGTAAGAATCATGGAAGAAAAATGAATTTCCAGTAATAGAAATTGATGAGAATCAATGGGAAGATCCAAGGGTTGTTTGAAAAAGTACGAACTACAATTACGCAGTGTTTCAGCAGGACAACAACACCCTCAGCAACAACATTTTGACTTACAAAATGATATACATGAAATCCTATAGAGATAACGAGAGGAGAGATCGTGTCAGGGAAAGATAACCTTTTAGAAACAAAGGGGGAGAATAGTTAGAAGCAGAGAGAGAAGAGTGATAGGGGGAGTCATTCTGTTATGACAAGAAAATGTTGATGAAGGAGTCCCAGTAAGAGAGGTGAGCAACATTGAGTATACTACAGAGAACATAGTTGAAGCTGAAAATGAACAGGTCCAAGAATCGAAAGGAGAAGAATCTAGCTTAGATACAAATACTCTGCAAGACTCAAACAAGATAGTCCATCCTGTTAGGGGGAGTTTGTATTGGTTGAATATCTGAAACCTCTAACAAGTACTACAACAGCTCAGGGGGAGCATGTTTTATTTGACATTGATGTCAAAGGGGGAGAAAAGAACAAGTCTGGGTGCCTTTGTTGCCATCAATGCCAAAGGGGGTGATTGTTGGCATGTTTTACCGGCAGTGTATGCTTGTCATTATTGGAAAGTACAGCAGCGACGATGGCTTGAGTATAGGCAGAATGTGTCAGGTGGGCACCAGAAGTATTTTGGGAAGATGCAGCAGAGCAAGCTCGATAATCTCATAAGAGATAGTCAGAGGTGCATGTAGAGCGCAAGAGTGTGCTTGTCAATTGATGGAAAATAGGCTCGAAATACATCGTAAGTTCGGACAGGAGAAGCACGTAGATGGAGGACATACCTTAGGTGTTAGATCTGAGCGTGAGGATTGCCAGTCGTTGGATCCAGGAGAACCTGCATGATCTTTAAAGTGCAAGGTGAAGCAGGATTACAAAGTCCCGAAAGCAGGAGGATCGTCCATCGAGGAAAGTCGTGGATCGATGGACCTAGAGGAGACATGGAGAAATATTCTCATTTCACTGACTGGAAAGTCAAAGGAAGGAGGTTCTATAAACCTCCAACTTTGCGATTTGTGAAATCGTGATAAAATATGGGCCGTCAGATTTGGAGTAAATACAAAGGACCAACAGTCGTTAGATCTGGTGGAGCTGCAAGGCGGATAAGACCATGACTCATTCAACACTCCAAAACTGTGAAGGAATCTTGGTTGTCCATTTAGGCAGGACACGTGGCTAAAGTCCAGCATTTTGCTAACTAAAAGGTCAAAGGAAGGAGGTGTCCTAACCTCTTGAACTCGTGATATGCAATATCCCGAAATGATCCGGGCCATTGGATCAAGGATTGATCTGGACCGTTGATCAGGCACGACGAAGGCTCGTGAAGTTGAAAAATTGAAATAAAATCTTGACCATTGATCCAAGAGGGACACGTGGAAAGAGATAGTTTTTTCGCTGACTGAAAGGTCAAAGGAAGGAGGCTCCTAACCTCTCCAACTCGCGATATGAGAAATCACGAAATAATCTTAGCTGTTGGATAAAGGCTGAATTTGGGCCACTAGATCCAGGAGGTAGATCATGACAAACCGTGTCATCAAGGACAGGTGGTAGCCTACGTCAGCAATGACACGTGGAACGATCAAGCAATGTAAAGTGTCAAGTTGATTCAACATTTCAGGAACGTAAAAATCACGAATATGAATGACACGTGGTAGCTAATAGGCTTGTGACACATCATTGAGTGATGCAAGAATGACGTCACTCCGAGACTTTAGTTTCGGGAGTTTTAGTATCAACACTCCCCCAAAGTCCCGAAAGTTGAAGTTCCAGGGCAGTGGATAGTTGTTTGATCACCACGGAATGTGGACCGTTGATCTGAAGAGTGAAGCACTCAAATGATTAGTGAGTGGTCATAGGTTGTAGTCACATCGTCGAGATTTGGAGGAAGGCGCTAACAGCTAAGCTCCATTTTGGAGATCACGATATGGAGAGTCGTGAAGTCTCACCACAATATTGTTGAAATCACGAAACATGAAACAACGATTCAATCTGAGTCATTGATCAAGAGAAAGCATGAATCGTTGTTCTAGCTCCATTTTCAGAGTTTCGGCGATCGCAACTTGGAGTGTCGAGACCCTTCATCACAGGAATGCCAAAATGTGAAACGCCTTTTTGGCGTAGGCTGTGATCACTGTCGGTGGTTATGTGAGGGGAAGGAGATAGCGTAGCTAGGCTCCATTTCAGGTATCAAAAGTGGAGGAGTCAAGGAGACTCACGGAAAAATTCCCGAATTGTGAATTGTGAAATCCCTTTATGGATAAGCACTTGGTCATCATCATGGGCACGTTAAGGAAGGAGCTAGCATAGCTAGGCTCCATTTCGGGGTTTGCAATATGAGGATTCAAGGAGACTCATGAGAGAAAACCTGAAATTCAAAATCACGAAATGCCTTTTTGATTAGGCCTGTGGTCACAGCCAAGGTCACATTGTCAAAGGTTTAAGGGAGGAGCTCGCATGCAGTTAAGCTCCATTTCGGAGATCGCGACTTGGAGAGTCGAGATGCCTCATCCTCAGATCCTTGAAAATCTAGTCGTGAAATAGCCTTATAAATAGGTGTTTGGTCACCACCTGAGGCCACATGTGAAAGGAAAGGTGAAAGGTGCCAAAGGCATAAGACTGGAGAGGTTCACAATGTAACTGCTGGAAATCACTGATGGTTTCTGCTAGAGGACTCGAAGAGACTTAAGGGTGATCGCCAGATAAGGCGAAGTGTCTCGAGGAAACTTCCACTAGAGTGTAGACTCATCATAGAGTCGAATGACAGATGGAAATGGGTCGAAGACTATTACTGCCAGGAAAAGAAAAGAAGCTCAGAATAAATGGGCATACATGCAAAACAACATGGAGGAACTGCCAGAGAGAATGAAGCCTTGCAAGGATAAACTGGCAGAGGACTCAGCATGAGATCGACATGCACATCCCGAAGTGAAGCTCAGTGGAGCTATGAAAAGATAGCGCATGCAGCATGCACAAGGTGCACAGAGACTATAAAAATGCAGAACATAGAAGAGATGGAGTTGTTGTTGAGAGTGATTCATGCGTGTAGAAGGAGGTCGGGTTCCGCAGATGAAATGCAAAGAAGAGGAATGGTTCATAGAAGGGACATGGTGCAAAAAGCATAAAAGGAAGAAGAATAGAAATCACAAGGCATGTGTGCAGGAAGACACTGATGCAAGCAGAGCAGATCAGTGATTAGACTGGTAAGCCATTGATAATTATTGTATCACTGTGATAAATTTACTGATAGCAAACTTTATATCTAAGGGTGGTAGGGAGGTGCTAGGGAGGACTGTTGTCCTCAGAGTTTCAAGTAGGTTCTTGAACACAGGGAGTTGTAGCTTCCATCTGATTGCATCCAAATAAACCAGAGTGGTGCAAGGGAGAACATTGGTTCTCTAATACACAGGTCGGTGTTTGTATTATTGGAAGTTGGTGCTTCCATCCAGTTGGTGCTGGAACACTCAGGGAGTTATTGCTTCCTTCCGGTGGGTGCTAGAGAAACTAGAGAGTTGGTTCTCTCAGCTAGTAGAAACTTGCAAAACAGAGGTGGTAGCCTCATTATGAGTCGGTTCTCATAAGAATGATAATGTACAGAAAATAATTAGCATATAAAGAAGAAGAGGTTTTCATTCTTTATGGGTTTCCTCAGGAATATCTGTCTCTGCATTATACATGTGTATGATTGATGTTGAATACTCTATTTCTTATTTATTGTGATCATCATTGAGTGTTCTGTAATGAGTTTAAAAATGGATATAATTGTTTAAGCACAGT
>SNQJ01S0005891.1:47978-90601 GCA_010110895.2 Picea sitchensis | reverse complement strand
AAGAGTATTCTTATTATTATTGATATATTATTCATAGGATCAATCCCCATTGTGGATTGATCATGTCGGTTATTGTAATAGGACCAAATCCCCTTTTGCGGATTGGTCAAAAGACAATTGTAATAAGCAGAATAAGAAGTCGGACCCAGCAGTTATTAAAGAGACCCAGAAATATAATAAAGGTGGGTTTACCCACCCAGTTTGAGAAGTCGGCCCTGCCAGTGAAGAGACACTTCACACATGCCAGACTTGTATAAATAAAGGAGGCTAGCGCCTCAATTAGACACAACTCACTTGCTCAGTTTGAGAGACAAGTTATGATTTGTTACCAGCAAAGGAGAGAGAGAGTGGCACATATCTAGGAGAGGACTTTCTGTATTAGCATAAGAGATCTATTGGCATTGTATTGGCTATCTATATTAAGGAAGTTTTGTTGGGTTTTCTTCCCCTAGAGGGTTTCCCAGGATAAATGTTGTGTCTCTTGTGTTTGTGTATTTCTCAGTGATCTTGGATTATGCTATTGTTATCTAATGAAAGGAAAACATCTATAATAATGGCTTAAACATTAACATGACCACACATTTTGAAGGATATAAGTTCATCCTCACTTTCATTAATGATTTCTCCCACTTCCCTTGCATATACATCATTAAATCCAATGAAGTTTTTGAAAAATTCAAAGAATTTAAATCATTAGTAAAAATCAAAGCAAGAAAGAATTAAGTGTATTGGGGTCAATCATGGCATAGAATATATCAACGATAATTTTCAACCATTTCTCAAATTTCAAGGCATCTCTTAGCAAAACGCTATGCCACAACGAAATGAAGTAGAACATCGAGAATAGAGCTATTATGAAAATGGCGCAAGGTATGCTTCACTCTAGGCATATGAAGTTTAATTTTTAAGAGAAGTAATGGTTTATGTAATCCACATCATGAATCAGAGGCCTACTCATATTGTTCACAATATGAATCCCTATGAGATATGGTATGGAAACAAAACCTTAGTTTTTCATTTTTAAATTTTTGGATCAAGTGCATTGATATGTAAATTGTTGTGGATATTCCACAACAACAACACCTCACAACAAATCTTACATGTTTATGCAAAACAATATGAGGTTCTTCTCTTTTATGCATTGTTTAGATATTATTATAATTTAATATTATAACCATATAACTCAAATCATTGAAATTCATTGAGAATGTAATAAAAAAAACTAAAACAACAAACACCACATAATGAACACAAGATGTACCCTCAAAAACCCAATATAAGAAACCCAACTAGGAGTTGAGAGCTATGCCTTTCTCTTTTCTTCTCAACAATAAAATGCAAATGCAAAGAAAGATGGACTCATTATGAAGTTTCAATAGACATGATGCCCTGAATGGTTGCTATAGGGTCTTCTATTCATTTGTTACGCTCACAATATCCCACTCCTTTGCTCTGCTCAACTATGGTAACAAAAAATTAATACAATTAAAATATAACCCCTTCCTTCATAGAAACATAATGTTTAACATGTCATAGTTTGTCTAGGGTTAGGGGTTTTTCATACTTCAACTCTTGATCAAGGTTAGGGTTTTAGAACCTCCAAAATATTCTTGAAATTACACGTGTGACTAGCTCCATGTGTATGAATAATGGGCATTGACATGGCATCCACTCAGTACTATGCTGGTCAACTTATGAAAGGCATAACTTCTTCATACAAACTCCAATTGAAGTGATATTTGCAATGTTGGATGCCCCAAACAAGTTCTTGAAGTTTTGAGACCACAAAAAAACAAAATAAGATCTACCCCCAAAATGGGCCCTACAAGTTCATGGCTCCAATTTTTCCACTCGAAGAGTACAAGTAATAGCCCTACAAGTCTTTAAAATCTTTTACTAAAAGAGATGACAATTTTTTTCCTCTACCTTCTCTTTGGAGTACCATTCAGCCTTCCCAATAAGTTCTCCTTTTAACCCAACCTACCAAATTGTTGCCTCCATCTAATTGTTTTGGCCTTCTTTTGTTAGATTGTATCATTTGTTAAGTCCCTCTGAGTGATCTTAAAATGGAATGAATAAGTTTCCAATAGATCTTAAAAATGAAGAAGACTTATCTCCTAAAATTTCAAGTGTAAAATGGCATGTGTTTGGGTAATAGGATCAATTTACTAACACATAAATTTTGTGAGTTTTAATTAAACAGGAGCAGCATATCATACTGATAAAAACCATCAACAATGAACACATAACACAACAAATTATAAACGAGTTCACCCCTCTCTTGGGCTACATCTCTTGGTCCAGCTTCCCTTGGATCATTTTCATTATTCTTAAAAAGTTTTCTTACAGTGCTTAGAATACAAAATGGATGGATTCAATGGCTTCATAACATCCAAAAACCCTTAGCTAGGCTTTTTCGGCACCTGGTTTGGCCAAAAAATGAAGAAGTTACACCTCCTAGAAGTTTTCTCCTTCAAGCTTGTTGTACCTACTCACCAAAACGCACCTGTGAATGACTAACCCGGCCTCTGTGTGTTTTCTGCTCCAAAACCCAGCACCTGCAATGGATCCTACAAATTGGGTAAAATTGTAGGACCGTTTGCACCGGCCCCCAAACCTCGGTGGAGAACTCGGTCATATGGCCCCATGTGGCCAACAACCTAATAGTCGCATGCTCCATTGGCTAGCTCCCTCTACACCTGGGGCATGGTCATGTGGTATCCTGGCATGTGACCACCCGTTTTGCATGCCCGTTGGTTATGGCATAGTCGTTTGGTGTAAGTGCCAAAGGTTAGGGACCAGAGTCATATGCGGAGTGATAAAACCGTGGGTAGACCTCCGAAATAGTTCGTGTGCCAAAGGTTTAAGACTGTGGTTATTTGGGATGGTTCTATGCAAACACGTCGGAGGGCTGGGGCCTAGCCCCGACCTTATTCTCCGCGGAAATACATTACTTGAAATCTTAAATACAATATTTGAACCATATGTTATAAGACCTACCGTGGGCGGGCTAGTATCTCGACCTTGCCAAACCATTCGCCACACCCGAAGGTCGCGGATTTGACTCTAGTGGAGTCCATACAATTTTGCGACAACCAACAAACGAAGGGGTGCCACATGGTAGCGCACGACTAGGCCATGTGGCACCATACCATTCGCCCATCAGGTGACACTTGTCAAACAATGATTCGACCACACCAACACCTTCTCACGTCACTGTACAGTTGTATGACCTGTATGTTCAGTTGCCACGTCATCACTGTATGGACTGTACAATCAGCAAAAAAATTGTCTATTTGGCAAAACAAACAGAACACGATATCTTTCTCATACAATGTTTGTTTGATCCCATTCAAGTTTCGTTGAGTTCGTAACGACGAGGCCTACGCACACATTCGATTTGAAGTGATTCTGAGCACTTTGATTTTTTAGCACAATTTGATCCCCTGGATCACACCTCCCCATTGGGAAGATTTTGGACCTCCAAAAGACTACTTTTGGTCTATCTGTAGATGTTGGTATAGTTCCCCTGCCTTTACAATCTCAATCCATCCAACCTTGCTTGGATTGGTTCCTTTGAGACCAATACGAAACTTGTCATGCCTGGGTGTGTACTTGGCTTGGCTCTTTCTCAACTGTTCTTGAACGGTTTGGTGCACAAATTGAATTGGTTCAATGAACTTCTTGGCCTGGTTATAAACATGATGAAAGTAATGTAGATGCTCATCCCAAAACTTAGGATGCTTGCTTTGCAATCTAGCCACCGTCTTTCCCATACCAAAATGGCTAGCAACAAGAGAAGAATGTACTTCCCTTATCATGTTGACACTTTCACCCTATGAAAAACATAACTTTCCAAGATACAAAAGTTTACCATGCACATAGGAATCCAATTCCTGAACTTGGTTAGCACGACATAAAGTTGCATAAACATTTTTTCCATCAACATCTAAAGCATATTGTTCCAAATATCTCTCATGCATTATAATATTATGCTTGTAAATAACTAAAGCACTAACAATAGGCCTAGTAAGCATATCAAAATTTTTATCATAAGAGTCTTTATTAAACCTTATCACAAAGTGGAAAACATAAGTTGTCAAGGCATGCAATGGAGTTGCTTTGATCTCAAAGTTTTCTTCCATATGTCTCCTTTAGCAATCATCTCTGTAGTCTTGTTCAAGGCTCTGAAATCTACCCACATACGCCACATACAATCTTTCTTTGGTACCAAATCAATTGGTGACCTGCATGGTGAAGTGCTTGGTTTGATGACCCTTTTGTCAAGCAACTCTTGAGCTTGTTTTTTGTTTTCAACATTCTCCCTAACTGAAATCCTGCACATGTCAAGGTTTGAAAGAGGACCTCCTTGCTACAATAGAATCTCTTGTTGGACGCCCCTTTTAGGAGGCAATCTCCTTGTTTCATGAAACATCTCAACATTTTTGTTAACAACCTCATGCAAATCAGATTGCAACTTTGTATCACATCCTTTGAGAACTTGTTCTTCATCATTGTCTTTGGGTTTAGTCATTAAAAGTACAAGGTTCTTACTAGCATTGAATAGTCTTTTCATTTGTCCAGCATTTGTAAGTGGCAAATTCATCTTCTTTGTATGTGCTCTAACAATGTACTCAATGCCATTTTTAAACAAATGATACTTGTTCTCATGACGATGGAAAATGGCTCTGCTATCATATCAGTATGGGCTTCCAAACATAATACCACAAATATCCAAAGGAATAACATCAAGCTCTACCTCATCTATATAGTTTGCAGTGATGGCAAATCTGAGTTTACACCTTCTTGTCACATGCAATTTGGCATTATCACATATCCAACCTAGAGGGTATGGTTTAGGATGAGGAGTAGTTTCCAAATCTAGTTTCTTGACAATGTCTTCAAAAATAAGGTTTGTTTGTGATCCTGTATCAAAAAGAGTATCTATCTTGGTATGTTTTGAAATTACCCTTATGTGGAAAATCTCTATCCTTTCTTTTTCATGTTGAGTTTCATTGATGGCAGAATTTGAAGAACTAGTACTTGCAACAGAATTCTTACATTGTAAACCCATGGTTGTGATCTTCATTTCATCTTTCGAATCAGATCCTAAATCTTGTTGTACAGTTACAACAATGTTTGGCATCTCTTTGTCGTTGAAATTGTTGGGTCTCTTTTCAGGATGAAGTTTCCAACAATGGTCTTCATCATGGCCATCCTTTGAACAATGTTTACAAGAGAGTTTTTCCCTCTCTTTCTTGACTGAATCATTTTTCTTTCCATTTCCTTTAAACTTCCTCTTTCCCTTGTCTCCATTAAAAAGCTTCTTGCTTCCCTCTTGAGGTTCATTCCTTCCTCTTGCCTCTAAATGAGTAGCCTACGCACATACTTCATCTAGATTTGAATGATTAAACATAAGTATTGTATGCCTCAAGTAGCTATGCAATGCTCCAATGTATTTGAGCAAAGTATCTTGTGAAGACAAATCTACACCCAAAACCAAAGCTCTTCTCCTAAATTCTTGAGTGAAACTTTGCACGTCTTTCACTTTGGCTTGCCCAAAGTTTTTCCAATCCATAATAGTTTTATGCATGTATGCTAATGGATAAAATTGCATTTTAATTGCAACAATAAAATCATTCCAAGAGGATAAAACTTTACCATGTTTCTTCATGTCCTCTTGAGTTTTGGCTTCCCACCAAATTAGTGTTTCACCTTCCAATCTAAGAGAGGGAAGATGAACTTTGGTTTCATCATCTTGGATCTTTTTTATCCTACAATACACCTCTATTTGACGAACCCAATTGTCCAACCTTTCTGCATTCACCTCTCCATCATACATAGGTAATTCAAATTTAATATCAACCTTGAGTAGAGTATGTGCTATAGTCTTACCATTCTCCTTTGAAGGGATAGGAGTTGGTTTTGAAATAGTAGAGGAAGAAAAATATGGAAGTGAAGGAGGTGGAGTGCCACCATTCCCTCCATTCCATTTTTGAGTGTTTTCCTCATGGTCTCCATCATATTTTGGAGGATTAGAACTTTCACCCTGCAATCTTGCATTCCTTTCATCAAATAACACTTTCACCATTTCATCCATATCAAAGAAAGCTTTCCTAAAAGTTTCCTCTTCTGAAGAAAGGTGCTCTTGGCTTCCGATATGAGCCATGCCTAGTGAATGTCTCCTTGAACCCTGAGGTGAATGTGCAACTCTCCTACTTGAGAGTTGAGAACTTGGCTCCACAAGTTGTCATTCTCCTCTTGTGAGCTTCAACCTTGTAAGCATTAGAAAACAACACTTGCAAACAATTAAGTCTTCAAAAACCAAAGCTCTGATACCAACTGATCTGAAAATGAAATGAATAAGTTTCCAATAGATCTTCAAAATGAAGAAGACTTATCTCTTAAAATTGCAAGTGTAAAATGGCATGTGCTTGGGTAATAGGATCAGTTTACTAACACATAAATTTAGAGAGTTTTAATTAAACAGGGGCAGCATATCATACTGATAAAAACCATCAACAATTAACACATAACACAACAATTGATAAAGGAGTTCACCCCTCTCTTGGGCTACATCTCCTGGTTCAGCTTCCCTTGGATCATTTTCATTATTCTTAAAAAATTATCTTACAATGCTCAGAATACAAAATGGATGGATTCAATGGCTTCAAAACGTCTAAAAACCCCTAGCTGGGACCTGGTTTGGCCAAAAAATAAAGAAGTTACACCTCCTGGAAGTTTTCCCTTCAATCTTGTTGTACCTGCTCGCCAAAACGCACCTCTGAATGACTAACCCAACCTCTGTGTGTTTTCCGCTCCAAAACCTAGCAACCGCAATAGATCCTGCAAACTGGGTGAAATTGTAGGACTGTTTGCGTCGGCCCCCAAACCTCGACGGAGAACTCGGTCGTATTGCCCCATGTGGCCAATGACCTAACTGTCGTGCGCTCCATTGGCTAGCTCCCTCCGCACCTGGGGCATGGTCATGTGGTATCCTGGCATGTGGCCACCCGTTTTGCGCACCCGCTAGTTATGGCATAGTCGTTTGGTGTAAGCGCTTAAGGTTAGGGACCAGAGTTGTATGCGGAGTGAAAAAATCGTGGGTAAACCTATGCAATAATCCACACGCCAAAGGTTTAAGACTGTGGTTATTTGGGATGGTTCTATGCAAATGTGTTGGAGGGTTGGGGCCTAGCCCCGACCCTATTCTCCGCGGGAATACATTACTTGCAATCTTAAATACAATATTTGACCCGTATGTTATAAGACCTACCATGGGCATGCTGGTAGCCCGGCCCTGCCAAACCATTCCCCATGCCCGGAGGTAGCGAGTTCGACTCTAGTGGATTCCATACAATTTTTCCACAGCCAACAAATGGAGGGGTGCCACGTGGTATCCCACGACTAGGCCACGTGGCATCATACCATTCTCCCATCAGGTGACACTTGTCAAACAATGATTCGGACACGTCAACACCTATCCACATCATTGTACGATTGTACTATCTATATGGTCAACTGCCACGTCAGGACTGTACGGACTGTACAATCAACAAAAATTTTGCATGTTTGGAAAAAGGAACAAAACGCAATATCTTGCTCATACGACGTCCGTTTGAGCCCGTTCAAGTGGCATTAGGTTCGTAACGACGAGGCCTATACACATGTCCGATTTGAAGCGATTCCAAGCACTTTGATTTTTTAGCACAATTTGATCCCCTGGATCACAAAGCTTCTAGTGCTAAGTCCTCTATGGTAGGTAAGACTTTCCCATCATTTTCCTAATTTAACATGGAAAGATCATAGGGTTTAAAATTTTTCACATTCATTATTGAGTAAATGCACTTGTATGGAGGTAGACTAATTGTGTAGGCATTATCACCTACACATTTCAACACGTTGAAAGGACCATGATGCAAACATTGATATTACCAAGACCCTATAGCCTTTCTTTGTTGAAGTGAAAACATACTTGGCCTCCTACCTTCAATGTCTTCTCAATTCTATATTGATCATGTCAAGCCTTGTACTTTTCCTATGACTTCTTTAATGTCTCTTATATATGCAAATGGACCTATGTGATCTTGTCAATGAATCTTTTAGTGTTCGATGCTTCCCCTATGGTGTCCTCCCTTGCTCATCCATGTTGTCCATATACAACATCTAAAGGAGAAGTTAGCAAATATCCAAAGCAAGTTTCAAAAGGGGAGCGTTGACCACTTCATTATAAGAGCATTTAGTATAGAACAAATTCTCATCCCAAGTTCTTGGATGCTTATTATTATAACTCTACAAAAGTTGAACCAACACCTAGAAGATCTAGGCACAAAAACACGACAAAACAACCATTCTACATTTCAAAGCTCATGATAAACAACTGGAGATATATACCCAGGATTGATCTGTGGGAACCCTGGTTATATCGCCAACCAAGGAACCTATGGAGATATAGGTTACAGTATAACTAAGCAAGGAGATTTCTTTTCACCAACTATTTCTTAAGGACAACCCCCTCCCACAGCTAAGGAAAATTAATCAAACCTGGATGGAGACTTTCCTACCACATGTCATGCTCACCACTTCTGCCTACCCATTCATTTGTGGATGGAAAGTTGTAAATCTCTTCAACTTGGCATCCATCTTCTCCCAAAGTGTAGTCCAAAAGGCCTCAGATAACTAAGGAGATTTAATCAAATTTGGATGGAGACTTTCTTACCACATGTCATGTCATGTTCACCACTTCTACCTACCCTTTCATTTGTGGATGGAAAGTTGTAGATATCTTCAACTTGGTGTCCATCTTCTCCCAAACTATAGTCCAAAAGGCACTAAGAAATCTAGTATATTTATCTCAAATGATACTCCTTGGTATACCAAAGTGCACCCAAACCCTTTCAAAGAACATGATTGTTGCATCTTTGTCCACTATTGGTCTTTTTACAAGGCATACGAATACACATCTTACTAAATTTATCACCTGCCTAGTTGGAAAACCACCTACAAAATCCATGGAGATGCTCTCCCATGGCATAGTTGATACAAGGACGGGGCAATATATACCTTGCTTCCTATTACTCAGTTTGCTAGTACAACAAAGTATGCATCCTCTAATAAATCAATCTACATCTTGCATTCCAGGAAAATACACATACCTTTGTAAGTTGGCCATTGTTTTCTCAACACCAAAGTGACCTAGATGTAAGCCTCTCTAATAAGTTGAAATTTTTACCCTTTTGGAACACAAATCTTATCCAATGTGTAGAACAACCCAAATTGGAGATGGTAGCCAACCTTGTTATTACCTTCTTCTTCAAAAGCATGGCCCTTTTGCTATTGAGATACCTCCTTAAGTCCTCATATTCTATGTATTCCTTTTTGTATGTATCATGAGTGAAAGGCTCCATGTGCATAAGAATACCCAAAGCTATGACCTTGGGTGTGGGTGACCTTAAAGCATGCCCACCAACTTACTAGCACCACCTTTCTTATACTTGATGCTAAGATGAAATTGCTTCAAAAATCCAATCCACTTGTAATGTTTTATTTACTGAAACTTACTATGAGCTTGCAAATGTTGTAGCCATTGGTGATCAATGTGGATGATGGTTTCCTTTCCCAACAAATAGTACTTCATTTCTTAACAATGTGGACCAAAGACAAGAGCTCTTTGTCATATGTGGAGTAGTTCAAAGTTGTTAAGGTTTAAGCTATTATTATATTTCTTTTCAATTCACTAGATAACCATAGCATAGATAGGATCAGTGAGAAATACACAATCACAAGAGACACATCATTTATCCTGGGAAAGCCTCATGGGGGAGAAAACCCAGCAAAAACTTCCTTAATATAGATATACAATGCAATGCCAAGAGATAACTCAATCAATACAGAAATTCCTCTCCCAAGAATGCGCTTCTCTCTCTCTTCTTTCTTCTCCAACTGCGGCTCTGAACTTTGCGCTATGATGAACAAGTGAGTGAGTGAACAAATGAGGCACTAGATTCTCTTATTTATACAATCTGACAGGCGTTGAACTGAGGTGTCTTTTCACTGGAGGGGCCAATTTCTCAATATGGGTGGTTATAACCACTTTAATATATTCTAGGGTCGACTTCTCATTTAGCCTATTACAAGTAGGGTTTGACCAATGTGCAAAAGGGGATTTAGTCATTTATAATAAACGACATGACCAATCCACAAAAAGGGATTGATCTAATGAATAATACATCAATAATAAATAGAATACTCTTTGCAGTTACAATATTTTAACACTCCCCCTTAACAAGAAGGGTATTCTACAACAGCATCAGGCGAGAGAGAGGACAACATCAACAACAACATCTTGGAACACTGGCGGGTGTATCTATAAATCATTGGAAGTTTTTCTCATCATCAAAATCATCATTTCCAACAGAGAGTTGGAATGGTATCATCATCTGCATCAACATGGATTAGCATAAAACTAATACATCATCATCACAGCACGAGGTTGGTCACATCATCACAGCACGAGGCCGGTACATTATCAGAGTAGGAGGTTGTCACATCATCATAGCACGAGGCCGGTACATCATCACAACAATTAAGTTGACACATCATCACAACAATTAAGCTGGCACATCATCACAACAATTAATCTGGCACACCATCAGCATGAAGTTGGCATCACAACACTAGGTTGGCAACACAACACTACTCCCCCTTTCGAGGGAGGTCCTTTCAGACTATACCAAGCTTATCTCGAAAGTGCTCAAACTTTACATGAGATAGAGGTTTGGTCAAGACATCAACAACCTGTTCATATGTGCTAACATACTGGAGCTTTATGGCACCTCTCTGCACCATGTCACGGAGGTAGTGATATCGGATCTCTGTGTGTTTTGACTTGTCATGAAATACAAGATTCTCTATCATCTTTATGCAACTCTGGTTATCACATAAGATCATGGTTGCTTCCATCTCTAGGTCGAATAGACCTGCCAACAACTTATGAAGCCATATGGCTTCGCAGCTAGCAGAACATGCAGCAATGTATTATGCTTCTATTGTGCTGAGAGAAATGATTGATTCCTTCCTACTCTGCCATGAGATCATGGCTGACCCCAGACCGAAACAAAATCCTCAAGTGTTCTTTTTGTCAGAGACACTTCCATCCCAATTTGAATCAGTGTACCCACTCAGTCTGAAGTCATGATCTCCATCATAACTGAGACCACAATCTAATGTACCCTTAAGGTACCTCATCACATGTTTTGAAGCAACTAGGTGAACATGTCTAGGTTCTACCAGAAACTGACTCAAAGTGTTCACAGCAAAACAGATGTCTGGTCTAGTGTTTGTCAGATACATCAGCGATCCAATGATCTATCTATACAACATGGCATCAATTAATTCTGATGAAGTGTCAACCAGGAGCTTCAACTTTGTTTCCATGGGTGTATCCATGGACTTGCACTCCAACATATCAAATCTCTTCAATATTTCAACTGCATACTTCCCTTGGTTAAGGAATATCCTCTCTGGACTTTGCCATACCTCAAGACCTAAGAAATAATGCATTAGGCCAAGGTCTTTCATCTCAAATTCTGTAGTGAGCTTATTCTTACACTCAGTGATGAGATTTTCTTCTCTAGTCAAGAATAAGTCATCCACATACAGTAGCAATATAACCAACTCATCATTCATAGCCTTGAAGTAAAGGTTAGAATCTGCTATGCTCTTGGTAAAGCCCAAGCTTGTTAGAAAACTGTTTATCCTTCCATACCAAGATCTAGGAGCTTGCGTCAATCCGCAAAGAGTCTTCTTCAACTTGCAGACATGAGTCTTCATGTCTTCAACTTCAAATCCTTGAGGTTGTTCTATATACACTTCTTCTTCAATGATAGCATTTAGGAAATTTGTCTTTACGTCCATTTGGTGTAACTTCCACTTCATCTTAGCTGCAAGGGCTATGATGGTTTTGATCGAAGTGTATCTGGCTACATGATCAAATGTCTCTTCATAGTCAATTCCTTCATTTTGAGAAAATCCACGAGCGACAAACCTTGCTTTATACTTCTCAATACTTCCATCAGTAGCATGTTTTATTTTGAAAATCCATTTGGCAGATACCACATCCTTGCTCTTCGGTCTGGGAACTATTTCCCATACATCATTTTTTATAATGGATTGGTATTCTTCTATCATGGCATCTGCCAATTCTTTCTTCTGAATGGATTCTTCAAAGCAAGTAGGCTCCTTCTCTAAGAGATCACACATCAAAGCCATATAACTGGAGAATGGATTAGGTCTCTTTACTTGTGTCATGGTTCCTTCGGGGACACCATACTTCTCTCGATATTGAATGAGTTCCTTTGCCCAAGCTGGCTTTCTCTTGTGGGAGATCGTCATCTGGGGAGGTTCTTGAAATTCTACTATGTCATGATCTTCTAGAATTTCCTCATCAGGGGAAGCTATGACTTCCCTCACTGGTTCTGCAACTCTGGGAGCTACAGGTTCCTCTTCATATACTTCTTCAAAATGGCATCTTCTTGATTTCTTGAGTGTTGCATCTCCATCAAAGGTCACATCCCTGCTGATCTCAATATGATGGTGACCTAGTATATAAACTTTGAAGGCCTTGGAGACTTCACAATATCCAACAAATATTCCCTTCTTTCCTGAAGGGTCCAACTTGTTTCTCTTCTCTTTTGGAATATGTACAAATACTGGGCAGCCAAATATTTTGAGATGGCTTACTTCTGGCTTCTTTCCGAAGAACATTTCTTCAGGGGTCTTGAACCCAAGTGCACTATGGGACAATCGATTTTGTACATATATTGTTGTTCTTGCTACTTCTGCCCATAAGCAGATTGGAAGATCTTGATCATGGATCATGGTCTTCATTGCTTCCATTATAGTTATGTTCTTCCTTTCTGCTACACCATTTTGTTGAGGATTGTAGGGAGTAGTGAGCTCCCTCTTGATCCCGACATATTTGAAAAAGTTTACAAACTCTTTTGAGGTGTATTCTCCTCCATTATCTGACCTGAGTATCTTGATCTTTCTTTCAGAAAGATTCTCTATCAAGGCTTTGAATTCCTTGAATTTACTTAACACTTCATCTTTTGATTACAAAAATTAAACCCGGGTTTTACGAGAATAGTCATCAATAAAAGATACATAGTATCCATACCCACTGATGGAGGATGATGGCATTGGGCCACACACATCTGAGTGAATGAGTTCTAAGACTCCTTCTGCTTTACTGTCTCTCTTCGGAAAAGGATTTTTGATTTTCTTCCCTTGTGCACATCCATTGCACACACCTTCATGGTCAGCCTTGAGTTATGGTAGACCTGTGACTGCCTTGCATACATATGGTAATGCCTTGTAGTTGATGTGGGCTAATCTTCTATGCCAAAGTTCACATGGATTCTCAATGGCATGGGTCATCGTTGCTTCTGAGTGACCCTTCATCTTATACAAGCCACCTTCTTCTTTTCCAATAACGATTGCTTCTTTCATGGTTTTTCCTTTAGCCCACATAAGAACTTCTCCATCTATAAAGGCAACTCTGAAGCCTTTCTTTTCTAAAGTTGATATGGAGAGTAGGTTCTTTGTCAAACGTGATACATAGAGTACATCCTTCATCTTCATTGGAGTCCCTGAATTAAACTTGTAGTTTGATTCTCCTACTCCCTTAATAGGATATTGATAATCATCTCCAAGCGTAACTTTCTAAGAAAACTTCTTTTCTGAAAGGAAAGAGAGAATATCCCTTTGACCTGTCATGTGCTTGGAAGCACCACTATCAATGAGCCGAGTGTCCTCTCCAGGCGCTACTGATCCTGAGAGGGTCGAGATTAGAGCATAGTCTTCAATTCGTTCATTTAACATCTTTGTGGGTGGCTCTTCATCTTCAACTGCATGGGCATGGTGCCTCTTATTTTTCCTCTTGTATTCTTCTCGTCTAGATAGACAATGTCTCGCAATATGTCCCATCTTGTCACAATGGTCACATTGGTAAGATGAGAAGTCTTTTTCTTTTCTTTGTCCTTTCTTCTGGAATCTCTTTGGTTGAGATTCTTTATGTATGAATTTGTTTTGGGTTTGAGACTCTTTATGAGTTTCTTTCTGGAAGTAAGACTTCTTTCTTCCTCATCTCTTGATAGTAAAGCTTCTCGGTTAACTACTCTTGATTCTTTTTGAATACATTCTTCCCAAAGACTATCGCATTTTAGTTTCTCCGTTCTGGCACAAATAGTTTGGTTGAATGCATTCCAAGGTCTAGTGAGACCATTAAAGGCCATCATTATGAGTTCGTCTCCATCTATGGTATCTCCAATTGCTTCTAGTTGTTCCTTGAATTCTGATATTCTGGAGAAATATTCCTAGATCGTTTCTCCTTTATGCATCCTTGTATTCTTGAGTTGAGTTCTTAGATTCATCTTTCGATTTATGTTCTTTCCTTCATATAATCTAGTTAGGGAATCAAACATTTCTTTTGGACTCTTCTTTGAAGATACTTGAGGAATCGAGTGATCTTTTATAAAATCTGCAATGATTCTCTTAGCCCTAATTGTGTCCCTTTGGTGCTTTGCTTTATTTGCAGCGTCAACGAGTTATGGTACTTCATCTTTAACGAATCTTGCTAGGTCATTCTCTTCAAGAATGAGTCCAATCCTATACTTCCAGGCACAGAAGTTTTCCACACCTTCTAGCTTGTCAACAAGCTTAGTGCTTGCAAACATCTTTTACCTAGAGCTAGGAAAATGACCAAAAAATGAAAATGCTCAGATTTGAATTTTGAACTTACTAGGAGGTGCGCTTGGTTGAGACGAGTAGCCTAGTGTGGTTAGATTTCATAAAATCCATCTTTTACCCATTTAAACTTGATCAGTGGATTTCTGGATTGGTGCTTCTAGTTTTCTAGTACTTCTGGTACTCCTGGTTTTCTAGTACTTCTGGTACTCCTGGTTTTCTAGCACCTAGTGAAAACTAGGGTTTCACTTTCCGGGAGATCTAGCCACTGAAAAGGTGCACTGATGATGACAAAGTGTTCCTTGAGGAAGGGCGCACTTTTCTAGATGGCTTTAGGGCTGAAATTCTTCTTCAATAAAAAGCCCCAATTTGCACATATGACAACAATGACGTTTTTATTCTTCTTGTGAAAGATGTTCTCTTCAGCGTAGCTCTGATACCATGTTAAGGTTTAAGCTATTGTTAGGTTTCTTTTCAATTCACTAGATAACCATAGAATAGATAGGATCAGTGAGAAATACACAATCACAAGAGACACAACATTTATCCTGGGAAACCCTCACGGGGGAGAAAACCCAGCAAAAACTTCCTTAATATAGATGGCCAATACAATGCCAAGAGATAACCCAAACAACACAGAAAGTCCTCTCCCAAGAATGTGCCTCTCTCTCTCTTCCTTCTTCTCTAACTGCAGCTCTGAACTTTGCGCTCTGATGAACGAGTGAGTGAACAAATGAGGCGTTAGCCTCTCTTATTTATACAATCTGGCAGACGTTGAACTGAGGTGTCTTTTCAATGGCAAGGTCGACTTCTCAATCTGGGTGGTAATAACCACTTTAATATATTATGGGGCCGACTTCTCATTTAGCCTATTACAATTAGGGTTTAACCAATCCGCAAAAAGAGATTTGGTCATTTACAATACCCGACATGATCAATCCACAAAAGGGAATTGATCTAATGAATAATACATCAATAATAAATAGAATACTCTTTGCAGTTACAATATTTCAACAAAAGTTACGCCAAGCAACATTTCAAAATGATAGCATATTGACTTATCTCTCTACAAAAAGACCACACCCATAGCATATCCCCTTGCCTCTGTCTCCACTTCAAAGGTCTTCTACAAATTGGGCAATGCAAGAACTTGTGCTTGACTAATCTTTCATTTTAGCTCTTGAAGTCCTCATCTTCTATGTATTCCTCTTTGTATGTATCATGAGAGAAAGACTCCATGTGCATAGGAATACCTAAAGCTATGACCTTGAGTGTGGGTGACATTAAAGCATGTCCACCAACTTACTAGCACCACCCTTCTTATACTTGATTCTAAAATGAAATTGCTTCAAAAATCCAATCCACTTGTAATGTTTTGTTTATTGAAACTTACTATGAGCCTACAAATATTGTAGCCATTGGTGATCAATGTGGATGATGGTTTCCTTGCCCAACAAATAGTACTTCATTTCTTAACAATGTGCACCAAAGCCAAGAGCTCCTTGTCATATGTGGAGTGGTTCTGAGTTATGCCATGCAACACTTCAAAATGATAGCATATTGACTTATCTCTCTACAACAAGACCACACCCATAGCATATCCACTTGCCTATATCTCAACTTCAAAGGTCTTCTACAAATTGGGAAATGCAAGAACTTGTGCTTGACTAATCTTTCATTTTAGCTCTTCAAAAGTCGTATGTTGATTCTTTCCCCATTAGAAACTCCTGTTGCTAGTTATTATGGCATGGAGTGGTCTAATGACCACTAAAAAGGATGTTATAACTTCCAAAGGTATTATGTTACTCCCACAAAGCTCCTAACTTCAATGACACCAGTAGGAGTTGGCCACTTGATGATGGCCTCCACCTTTGCAAGATCAAACTTGAGTTTCCCTCCACTAATCACGTGACCCAAGTACACTAATGATTGTTGGGCAAATTCACATTTCTTAGGGTTTGCCAACAGTTGATGTTTTTTCAAGGTCTCTAACACCTACATGAGATGGGAGATATGCTCTTCCCAAGAAGAGCTAAAAATCAATATATCATCGAAGTACACTAAATTGAATGAATATAGAAAGGACCGCAATACATCATCAAATGCATAAATGTAGTCAATGTCTTACATAAACAAAAAGGCATTACTAATCGTTCATATAGACATTGCCTCGTCTTAAGGGCGGTCTTCTGAGTGTCTTCTTCTTTTACTCATACCCGGTGTTATCCTGATTTGAGATCCAACTTGGTGAAGTACTTGGCATGCTACAGCGGATCCAACAAGTCATCGATCCTAGGCAAAGGGTATTAATTCTTGAGGGTGATCTTATTAGACCTTCGTAGTCAATACACATCCTCCACATTCCATTCTTCTCGAGCACTATCATGAGAGGTGACCCACAAGGTAAAGCACTTGGTCAAATTACTCCCTACTCTGATAGTTGTTGCCATTCACTTCATCCACTTATAGTGTGGAGTGTATGTACAATCATATGTTTGGCAATGGAGAGTCGAGCACTTATATCTCATGCTCCACTTCCCTTTTAGGTGGTAACCCTTCAAGCTCTTGGAACACTTCTCTTATGCCTGGGAGAGCTCCTCAAATTGGTGTTTCTAGGAGCTCTTCGAGAACTCCTCGAAGAGTTCCTAGAATTAGTGATCCTCCCACTTAGTTACTTGGGGATCACCCTGCATTTTAAGTGTCTCTGTGGTTTTTCCACCAAGGTTGGGCATGGCCCTCTAACTTCAATACAAAAAATGATATATTTTGCTCTTCTCTTATGTTATGCACACTAAATTAGGCTTCTAACTATTGCAACCATAGATTCAACTTTATAGCATTGATCTCACTTTTATAGGGTTTGATGTCCACTTTCACTTCCATTTTGAACAAGGATTGGGAAGATGTGAAGGTTGAACTTAGTCTCTCTTTCTTTGGTGCCTCTTATACTTCTTTATCTTCAGATTTCTCGTTAGAGCCAATGTCCAAGTTAAAGCTATCATATTCCCCAAACAATCCAAACTTGCTCTCTAGTACTACAATGAGGATCGCCATATTGTGAGGGATGTTAGGGACATGTGCTTCGAGGGTTGCAAACCATTGCTAGGGTTTGAAACTTCTTCCTTTAAGAAAAAATTTGGATCCTATAATATCCCACAAAAACCCCAAAGAAAATTGCTCTAATACCAATATGATCTATAAACTATCATGGATATTCCACATAACAGTTCACCACAACATAGCTTACAAGTTTTCGTGGGACACTTAGGTTTTCCTCTATTATGCATTGTTTAGTTATTATTATAATTTGATATTACAAAAATAGCACTCAAATCACTGAAATGCACCAATGATATAATAAAAGAAACTAAAACAACAAATGCCACACAATGTACACAAAATTTACCCTAGGAAACCCAATAAAAAAAAAACAAGCCAGAAGGTGACGACCTTAAGAACCACTAAAAAGCACAAGGCTTTCATCTGCAAAAACTCGCTAGGTTTCACCTCAACTTTATTCCTGCCACCACTCAGCAGAAAAGAATTTAGCCGTCTTCATAATATTGGACATGTTGAGTAAATCCATAGTTGTGCTCACAAAAAAAATACCAAATCTGTTCTGCAGATAATTTAGAAATAAAAATTTCAAACACATTATCTCACAGCATATCTAAACATCAAAGTTTATAAAAAAACTCCGCCTAACTCCCTGTCCTCGTACGATAATGGATGCATGTTATACAAGGAAAATACTATAAGAAAATCAAAGAAAAATTTAGCATCTTCCTCCAGGCTGCTTTGGCGATTGGCTGAGCAAAATTTCTTACTTAATGATCGTGTTTGATATTTTATTATATAATGATGTGCACATATTGGTCCTCCATGGTATTTGCAATTAAAATGAACAGATACAACCTTAATAAGCTACGTGCAATATTTACATATTGAATATGAAACAGTTTTTGCCTTGAAACTAGAGAAATCGCTTTGACGAACACCATAGCAAATTTAGCTGATGTCCTTGTTCCCATAGTTGCCTATGTATAGGCGCTTGCTCCACGCGACATCCATTTCTCATGATGACTCTGCAGAACAGTTAAATCTGTGAGCATTCGAGTATCTATTGCACAAAACATACAGTCAAAAAATGCACATTGAAAGGGGTTTGTAGATCGTACAACAAATAATATAGATGACTACTGCCAAATCAGAGTCCTAGTAATCCACACGAAGCGTAACAACTCTTGACAAGATCTTGACCTGCATCAAACTAGAAGCTTCAACAAACACAGCATATTTCTTAACAGGTCCTCACACCTCAGTTATACTAATCTTCCCAACATGATAGAGACCTATAATTTTCTATTTTTCCGAAGCAATATACTTGTCACACACACCTATACCACTACCTTTCTTTTGTCTGTTTCACATGGATACTTCTGAAATTATAAATTATAAATTGAAATTTTATTGATGCCCGTTAGGTGACGAAATGCAGGCACTAGGACAAAGACATCAGAAAAAAATGTCAATTTAGTTAAACACTTAAAAAAACTTCCCATCAGGAAAACACTTTATCAGGAACAATGCACTTTCAAAACTTTCAATCCAGGCATCATAGCCACCAATTCCACCGCGTGCAACCAGATGAAATACTTGGCAGGATTTCAGTGCATTTGAACCTTGGCTTTCAGACTATCCAATAGGACTATCAACATCTGGTGTTTTAAGTAAAGCTTTCTGCTTCTAAGAGTTTGCTAACCACTAGCATATTCAGTTGTTAGAACAAGCTGAGTTATCTGTGTATTCAAGCCAGAGTTGGAACAGAAGAGAAAGAGTTCTCTACACAATTGGGAGAAATTCTGGCAGGACTAAAGCCAGATTTCGACAAAGAAGTGGTTGTGTGCATGATTAATTTCAATACCCAAAGGCAGCCTGGGCTGCAATCCAATTTCGTTTTCTGGGTTATGTTGAGATACTAAGTCACGGTGCTAATATGGCAACTTGATGTTTTCAATTAGACTGAGATGATGATCCTGCCAACACTCATCTTTGAGAGACCACTGTTATCTATAAGACAATCACCCACCTCGATACTTTGATGGTGTGCCTTTGACATGAAAGTAAAGCTAGACCAAAATGGATCATACAGGGAAAGAATACTTGAATCAAAAAATGTACATACCAAACCCAATAATGCATATCAAGGTTTAAATTTTTTTAACTTAGTACTGGAGATTAACTTGAGAAATGCTGAAACTGGCATAAACTGAGAGAATAGCAGAGTAGAGTAGACTTGTAGATTACTTAATGATGTGGAACAAAATCTTATCATAGGGATATGCCACTATAGCAATAGCATGTAATACATCTCATAGATAACAACCATAACCCAGAGAGGGCCCACAAGGCATGACACTACCAGCAATGTTAATACCAGAGTGAGGAAGGATGCTATCATATCAACCCAAGGATTTGCACAAATCTCCCAGATATGCACCATGTTTTATCGCCATGCCCACTTTGTCTTAGTTCCTTCCAAAATTCTATGGTTTGATATGGCAGAGGAATAATTTTCTGAAGCTAAATGCTGAGAAGTGAAAAAGAAAGAGTTCCACGCCATTCTTTAGACAGGATTCCAGGTTAAGAGAGCCAAGCAAGCAAGAGGGAAGGAACAAGTTAGTCAATCATGGGAGATGATAGAATAGAATTTTATTAAAATGTCCATGAATCCAACTGGCCTTGGGACAGAGCAGCAATTCATTCTACAAATGTAAGAGAAAAGAAATGTAAGGAGGCAATATCCAATATGTGGAGACGGAGAGAGAGAAGAATCAAGATGATAACAATAAGTCACCAAAGCTCCATGAAGGATCTATGCATTTCATTTATTTTCAATCGTTTTCTAGCATTGTGATTTGAAGATTAAAATACGTTTCTGAGATTGTAAAGGCGGAGAGACCTACTTGGATTGAAAGTTCAGTAAATGGCCTGATACATGTGCTAATTTTATTTAATATATTAACCAGTGGATTGGTTGAGATGACATTGCCTAGCAAATATGACAAGGAATGGTAATGGTTTAGGACAAAGAATGCAAAATGACAACTAGAACATAAGAAAGGCCCACGCACATGCTAAATTCTTCAGACCAATTTCACTGAAGAATAGAGGGAAATTTTCAGGTTTTATGGACAGTTGACTTTCAGTATTAATATGGACTGAAGGGGAGATCATGCAAAATGTCTACAGAAATTTGCAATCTTGCCAAAAACCTGAAATCCAAGAAGAATAAGCATTTCTATTGGGTATGCAACTTCCATCACCACAATCTATTCTGTAACTCACAGAAATCCATGATCAACAATCCAAACCACATTTGTCATAACCGCAAATTGTGTTCTTCTAACCCACTATCCTGCAAGTTAAGACCAGCTGTCAAAATGTCATATGACACTAACTACACCTCACAGTCCAAAAAATGTAAGAAAATCCAAAAATGCATGCATGGGATCCAAAGTTAGCTGTTAATTGGGTGTAGCTCAAGTGCTTGTGAGGAAAAGTTGTTACCCTTCCCACCCGGGTTCAAATCCCACTTTATGACATGTTTGCTCTTAGTGAACCGATTGTTGATGAGCTATATATGATTTATTCAGTACAGCTAACTTTGGCGGAGATGGCGGACTCGGACACAGAGGCGGTAGACTATGACGATAGTCCCGCAGGCCCCTCCGCCTTCACCTCACACGAAGATTTCTTGGAACTCCTCCAGCACCAGCGCTCGAACCTTCACACACCTTCGCATTTACTGCAAGGCTACCCAGGCAGAGGTTTTGATCAAGCCAAGTGTTCCCGCTCCGATGTCGTCTCTCTCGGCTCTCCAAGCTCTCGGCCCTCCTCCCCTCTCAGACGGCACAATCTTATCGCCCCCTCGTCTTCTCCCCCTAAGGAGAAGGTTTCTACTCCTGGTGTCTCACAAACGAAAGAGAAGAAGAGTGTTATCGGCAAAGGGGACCAGCGTCTACACAAAAGACTAGCTTGGTGCATAAAGAAACACAGAGGCTCTGTGAAGATGGTGGTCAGAGATGATATTCCTCTCTACGACATTCCTCAGCTAGTGGGGAAAACCCTGGTTGGAAATTTCACTGGTAAAACCCCGAGAGAAAATGCCCTCATAGGCTGGATGAATAACTGGTGGAAACACCTAATTGGCTACACCCCTAAGGTCCATATTCTATCAAGAAACTGGATTTCTTTCAACTTCCTCTCAGCAGATGACTGCGATGAAATACGAAAACAGAATTGGTCCTGGGGTCCATCTAGTCTCACTCTAAAACCTTGGACAGTGGATTTCAACCCCCTTAAAGAATCCATGGCAGTATTGAAGGTATGGGCCATCTTTCCTGGCTTGCCTCTAGTTTTTTGGTCCAGAGATGCTTTGGAAGCTATTGGCAACAAATTGGGCTCTTTCGTCAAGCTCGAACCTAATTGGGACTAAAAAAAGACTGCAGATGAGCAAGAGTCATCATTGAAGTTGATGTTAGAGAAGGGTTAGTAGGCAACATCGATCTAGTTTATGCCGGATTTACTTGGCACTAGAAGGTAGACTATTGGAGAATACCTTTTCGGTGCCACAACTGCCACGAAATTGGTCATATTCGCTCCTAGTGTACAAGAATTGCTCCATTGCAGCAAGCTCCTGCTAGAGTCTAGAAATCCAAATCTACTATCAGAAAGAAGGACTCCGTCGAAGTCGTCTCGGTGGAAGGAAAAAATGCAGAGGTTCCTCTTGATAGCATAAAAGTGGACCTCTCCAACAAAGCATTGGATGACTTGGTTAAAAAGGTTTATGATACAGGTATGGCTACTTCGTCCCCGCCTCGGTATTCTCTTTTTGATGCAGGTTTGCTTGTCTCTAACCCCCCTTCCCCTTCCCCTTCCCCCCCTCCTCCCCCCAGGTCCTTCGTCTCTCCCTTAGCTCCCCCCTCCTTCTCCACCCCTCCGAGCTCGTCAGCCGCCCAGTCAGCTTTGGAAAATTCCTAGGAAAAAGTTCCCTCGTGAGAACTCTCCTCCTATCCCCTTCCCAGGACGATCTCTGTGGTCACCCCTTCCTCCCCCTCCTCCCTTAGGGTTTCCTCTATACCCCCTCCTATTTCCTCCATTCTCGTTTCCCCCCCTCCTCCTTCCCCTGAGGTCTCCATCTCCCCTCGGGTAAGTAGATACACTTTGAGATCCAAAGCATGTATCCCCTCCCCCTCCCCTGGAGGCCTGGCCCTTGACCCCCCTCCCCATGCCCAGGCAGACAGATAATCCCATCTTTCAAAAGCAAAAGAACAAGCCACAGCGGAAATCCGAAAAGGAACCCAAGCGACCATCACCAAGGCCCTTAGAGCAGGGAAATCCCTTCCATCGAAGGAAAAATGATCTTCCTCTCTTACAGTGCGTGAGGGGTTGGGGATGCCCCAAAGAAGCTAGCCCTCAAACCTATGTTCCTAAGCCTAAAGACGGGCGTTATCATGATACAAGAGACGATGTGTTCAGGCAAAAGAGCGAGAGAAATTTTTAGTCCTTGGCTTAGGAATTGGTCGTTCAACACAATTAACGCTATAGGTCTCTCGGGAGGTCTGCTTATCGAATGGAGCCCCAATTTTCAAGCTTTGTTCTCCTTAGCGATCCGCACTTCTATTCCAGTCAATCTAAAACATAAGAATAGTGATTTAGCCTTCACAGTGGTAAATATTTATGGCCCCTATTCTAATAGGACCTCCTTCTGGGAGGATTTGGTCTCTGTAGGCGTTTTTCGTGACCCTCTTTTGGTGGCGGGAGGGGACCTGAATTTTACCCTTTCCCTGTGGGAAGTTTGGGGATTGCACCCTAGGGCCAACAAGCAAAGCGGTTTTTTCTCCTCTTTTTAGAAAAGGCCAGATTGGTGGATATTGAACCCGTGGAGCTCTCCCCTACTTAGAGAAATTTTAGAACTGGTGGTACTGAGGAGGTTGCAAAAAGATTGGACTGGTTTTTTATTTTCAAGGCCCTCCTGAATTTGGGCTCTTCTTTCAAGTCAGGGGTAGAGACAGGAGGTATTTCAGACCACCTCCCTATCTCCTTGTATTGGTCTTCAAGCTTTGAATCCCCCCCTTCACCCTTAAAATTCATCCATTCCTGGATGGCAGAGGAAGATTTCAAGAACCTGGTTCTCTCCTCTTGGGTAAAACTCTCCCCTCAAAATCCTAGCCCTTTCATGATGCAGTTTGCTGAAAACCTTAAGACTCTGAAAGGTGCCATAAAAAAAGGGCTCCCTCTTTGGAAGTCCAAGAGGGCCCGTTCCATACAGGGCATAGAAGAAAGCATCACCGAGGCCCTTAGAAAGTTAGAGGAGAGCCGCCTTTTCAATGAAAATCTACTAGAACTAAGAGAGTTGAAGGACAAACAAGCCAAGTGGCTCAAAACAGAAGAGAACAAGAATGGCACATAAAGAGCAGGGCACTCTGGATTAAAGAGGGAGATAACAACACCAAGTTCTTTCATCAGTTTGCAAACTACTGAACAAACCTTAAAACTATCTGGGAAATCAAGGATGAAGAAGGAAATGCAATAGGTTCTTTTGAGGACAAGGCAAGGCTTGGAGTAAGCTTTTTCAGTAATCTCTTCTCTGCCCACCCTAGTTGCCCCATCCAAGAAATCATGGAGGTAGTGGGCAAATTCCCTACAGTGTTTTATGAAGAAATGAATTTATCCCTGGAGGAAGAGGTTACAGAACCAGAACTGAGGGCAGCGTTGTTCTCTATGAAAAATGGAAAAATCCCTGGCCCAGACGACGTCACGGTGGAATTCTTTAAGGATTTCTACGACCTCTTGAAGAACGATCTATTATTGGTGGTCAAAGAATCAAAAAAGGAAGGAAGAATTCACGATCCTCTCAATACCACTTTCCTGTGCCTTATCCCAAAAAAACAATGCCCCTCCTTCTTTGAAGATTACAAATCGATTGCTTGCTGCAATGTTATCTACAAATTAATCTCTAAGATTATCTCTAGAAGATTAAGACTAATGCTAAGTGTTTTCATAGGGGAAGAACAGTTTGGCTTCCTTCATAACAGACAGATTCATGATGCAATTTCCATAGCACAAAAAGTGCTCCACTCTGTCAAAAAACGAAATATAAAGATAGCCATTCTTAAATTGGACCTCTCCAAAGCCTATGACCAAGCAAACTGGACCTTTCTACATCTGGCACTTCTCCAAATGGGCATGTATTTAAAAGCGATTAACCGGATTATGGGGTGCATTCAAAGTGCTTCCTTTGTCGTCCTTATCAAGGGAGCCCCTTCCCGCTTTTTCAAAGCTTCTAGAGGTATCCGAAAGGGTTGTCCCCTATCTCCCTTCTTATTCCTGATTATTGCAGAAGCACTTAGCATCCTGATCAAGAAGGCCCAATCCAATGGCATTTTGCGAGGAATCGCAATCTCAGAATCCGAATCAGTGACTCATTTGTTATTTGACGATGACATCTTCTGCATCTTTTTCGATTCTCAAAGGAACTCGAATTCCTTCAAAATTATTCTAAATCTCTTCTGTAGCGCAACAGGAATGAAAGTAAACATGGAAAAATCTTGTTTATTGCTTAATCAATGCACGGAAGCAGAAGAGCTCGCCATTGCCAGCTCATTTCCTACCCAAAGAAAATCTCTTTCTAAAGATTTCAAGTACCTAGGCTTCAACTTAAAACCAGACAATTACAGGAAAGAAGATTGGAACTGCCTAATCAGAAAAGTTGAGGCCCGAATAGCCATCTAGGTCAATAGACTCCTTTCTAGAGGCAGAAGACTAGTGCTAATTAAAGCAGTCCTAGAAAGCATTCCCGTATACTGGAACTCTATAGTTGCAATCCCTAAAGGAATTCTAGATCATATTCGTCGTATAAGCTTTCGTTTTCTGTGGGCAGGACATAACTCTCGTGGAGGTATTCATCTGACTAGTTGGAATTCAATCACTCTACCTAAAGAATTGGGAGGATGGGTTTAAAGAATATTCATCTTTTTTCCCAAGCCCTAGCAGGAAGGAACCTCTGGAGACTAACCCTAGGCAACTCTCTCTGGGTAAGAGTCATTAAATCCAAATACTTTCCCACCTTATCCATTTCGAAGTGGTTTCGAGAGCCTTTAAAATCTTCCAAAGGCTCAATTGTTTGGAAATCACTTGTTGAAGCCTTCCCCCTCGTTGGTAAATGGACAGTCTGGCGTATTGGAAATGGGGAAAAGGTGAGACTGGGGGAAGACCAGTGGTTGGGAGCTAGAAACAACTACAAACTCTCCCCCCCCCCCTACTCCCTTTTCTCAAAAATAAAAATCTCAAGTTCTTGAGCGATTTAAACATTGGTTATCCTCAGATCCAAGGGAGATTGGGGTGGAAGAGCGCATTTTCTCTAGATCTCCCTGAAGCTCTGCGAGATGAATGGAACTCCTATATATCCCTCTTATGCAAAAATTTCATTTCCCTTGATAGAGATTCAGAAGACTCCCTTTGTTGGTCAAAAAACCCTCAAAACGGCTCCTATTCGGTCAAATTGGAATACAAAACCCGGCTGGAAGACAACACTGTGCTTCACCGGAAATGGTGGTGGAAGCCCCTTTGGAAACTCAAAGCTCCTCCTAGATGCAAATTAACACTTTGGCTAGCACTAAACAACAAACTGTTAACTTGGGACAACTGTCTTAGACGAGGATGGTGTGGCACTAACAGATGCCCTCTTTGCAAAGGAAATCAAGAATCCATTACTCATCTCTTTATCTCCTGTTCTTATGCAGAGAAGGTTGTGCAGATTTTAAAAGAATAGTTGAAGGCCAAGGCCAACTGGAACTAGAGCTCTGTAGAGGACTGTTTCAAATCTTGGATACAAGACAGATCAGTCTCTTTGTATGCAAGTCTCCTGAGCATCATGATCTCCAACATCTAGTGGGGCAGAAATAGTGTTGTTTTTAAAGACAAGTTAGTGCCACCTGAGGTCACGACAACAATCTCTCTCAATCAGGCCAAAGAATTCAAGGCAGAACTAAGGGCAAGTAAAACTCAGACAATGATCCCACCTCCCATTGATTACACCATCCCATGGGGCTTCTTCGACGGAGCCAATCAAGGACACCCCCCAACCTGTGGAGTGGGGGTGGTTCTTTACATCAGTCACAGTTATTATATTCACATCAGATATGCATCAGGAGGCGGAACAAACAATAGGGCGGAACTTATAGCACTATGGACCCTCCTAGAAACTGCAAAAGATAAAAACTTGCCAAAGCTACAGGTTTTCAGCGACTCCAAATTGGTGATAAATTGGGCAAGAGGCATTAATAATATTCAGAATCCCAGATTAGCCTCTCTGCTAAGAGATATCAAACTCACGTTCAGAGACTTTGAATGGCTCACATTCCAGCTCATTCTGAGGGAACTCAATTCAAAAGCAGATGAACTCTCAAAGGAAGCACTGCAGCTGCAAAAAGGAGCCTTCGGTTTTTATGAGTTTTTTGAAGGAATAGAAACTGAAGCTATGGAGTTTTGTCTCTGAAGAAATTTTACTTTTTCGTAAGGCTGTAAATGTTAGTTTGGACAGTTTGAATAGACTGTAGCAGCTTGTTAAAAAGGCCTGTATAGGCCTGTTTTGATATAGTCAGATATATAGACAGTATAGTCCCTGAAGAAAGCCAACAGAGGCTTGACACGAAAGACTGTAACATGTATATTCTCCTATGAATATAAAAGTTTTTTTTCTTATGGAAATTGTTTTTATGGACCATCTCAAAGAGGCAAGCAAAAACCTATTTGGGTCCTGGGATGAAGAATAAATGCAGGTTAGCAGAATTTTATTGACATCCAAAACGAAAATATTATTTGATATCCTGGTCAAAAAAATATTGTTTTAGAGATGCAAAAATTAAAATATATGGAAGCAACATATCAAAATAATGATGGCCAAAAATGAAGAAACACACAATAATTCACCATAAGTTCAAGTAAAGTAAAAATCACGTACCTCATCCTATCCTGCTCATAGAATTGATACTATTCCAATCAATATCAGAGCAATATATAGATCAGGGATAACTTGAAGAAAACGTTCTTATGTTAAGAACATAAATGGGTGGCAAATTATCCTAATCTAAGCAATTAAGAATTTACAATTGGAAGGCAAATGTTAAAAAAGATTATAACTTATGATACAGTTTAGGATATTTGGAACAAATCTTAAAAGATTTGACAGTTTATACATAAAATCGGGCATATATCTTGAGGAGTCTTATGATTTTCTGAATCGCTTTTGAAATTTGTCAATAAATATCCAGTTTACCAGTATTGGTTACTAAGACTTTCCCTGCTATAGATTCGTATTTTACAATATAACAACAAGAACCAGTTTTAGCATCCAAAAGAAGTCTTAAACAAGGCAGCCTAAAAGCAAGGATGGACCAAAGATATATGATATACAGTTGACCAAATAGGTGATATCATACTTTCCACTATGAAAAAGCATATTTGAAGGACAAAACAACAGAAACTCTGTGTCAAGTAAACAAGGAAAGCAGGGAAAAATGAGCTATACAATCAAGACTGTATCAAACAGTAAACTGGAGTTGAATTCAACACTAAGCCTGGATAACAAAGCTGAGCTGGAAGAGGAGAATGGGAATCAGCAAGAGAAAAGTGCACAATTTCTTAATGGACTGCCAAAAACTCCAGGGGAAAATGCACATGCAACACTCATGCTATACCACTAGAACAGAATTGATTTTCTATTTTTCTTGTGAATTGGCAAGGCTCAGGGTTCGAGAATCAAAGGTACTTCTCAGACTTATTAGATGCCCACACTTGAGCATGAATTGTCGAATATAGCCCAAGGGGTTAGCTCAACCAGTTGTCGCCAATGTTGATGGGTATTTGGCTAGTTCCGTGCCAACAGGTGCCTAATTCAAATCCCCCTGTGTGAGGCACACTAGTCTACGCCAACAGACTTGCTAAGGATGTCATCCACGAATGTGGGGAAGCATCCCTTGGGTTTCATTGCGTGCGTTTCCTTGCAAAAAAAATGAATTGTAGAATGTAGACCCACTGATAGAGCAGGACAGAATTGTCATGAGATGTATAACTCTAAAAATGAACAATTTTGTCTGGCTTTGAAAAATATGGGGACACTCAAACAAAGTTACCATGAAATGCAATTATTAGATAATAACTTCATCTTGGTTCAAGCAATTGCATGTTATAGTCCAGAACTCCTGACAGGCAAATGAGGATGCATGAACTCTTTCTTATCTCCATTTTCTATGGGCATTTCTTAGAATTTATGGAAAAGGGTAAATGAAAACCAAAGTTACAAAACTTGTCTTGGCGAGCCTGGAGAGTAAGAGTTGACTCGGACTGGCCAAAAACTCAGGAAAAGCTCAGATAATACTGTCATATCATTTTCGAAAATGCCGTAGTCAACAAAAACTCAGGAAAAACTAGGCAAGTGCTCACAAGTCAGAGTTTAACCAATGAGTAACCGTGAGTCAAACACACTGCTAGCAAGCAAGGCTCGACAGGTAAATTGCCCGTCACAATGCAATTCAGCCATCAAACACGGCCAACACTCCTGTGTACCCATCATCAAACAACTCTGAAATATGTAAAACATCAAACACGGCCAACACTCCAGTGTACCCATCATCAAACAACTCTGAAATATGTAAAACATTTAACAATTTGATTCTAAACGTCAAATTGCATCGACTTGAAATTCCAACCCTGCTAGCAAGTCGTGAGTTTGAATTGCGAGCAAGTCAGTTTGGCTCGTTTTCTGTGCTGACAAGAGTTTGACTCGCCAGTCTGAGTCAAACTCTGCAAGTTTCGTAACATCCATGAAAACAATGCCCACGTGAACTCAATCATGAGGCACATTAAGGAAGTGGCAAAGCATGTACCTTAAACTACTCTGTCCCAAACATATTTCAGCTTATGCGCTTCAAATTGCCAGACGGTGAATAAAGGCTTAAAATTTATCCACTAAGAGCCCCTTCTCATAGACTTCTCTGCAAAGCAATATCAAAAATTTACTATCCCCTGCAACATTCAATTCAAAACGACAGTTGCCAACGGGGGCTTGGTTGGATGGTAAAGTGAAGGTGTTTCATATCCACCACACTGGTTGAAGTTCCCCAGGAACACGTTTGTCCTCATGGACCATCATTTAGCCCATGCAAGTAGGCCATTCCAAGCAGTTGGGGCCAGGTGCAAATCGTAAGCAACTTTGGTAGAACAGATACTCACCAACCATGGCTTCTTAGCCAAAAGGATCTTTCTACAATGTTTTGAGCAGAATATTGCATTGTAATATTCCCCAAACTGGGGAGAGGCCAAGCTTGGAGCACAGTGATAAGAGGAATGCATCTTGTCAAACAAAAAACAAATACAATAGGTGTCAATCTTCACTTTACAACATGGATCCTGGTGCCGGTAAACTGAGGCTGAACTTACAGCCCATCGAATTCATTTTTAGCAAATCATAAATAAATAAACATTCATGGTAAGAAACCTTAAAGATCCTGTGATCAAATTCTCACATCGAAAGCCTAAAAGGTTTCATCAAATTAACAATACAGCCATTGGTAGCCTCCACGCGGGAAAGAACCACTCCCATGGAGTCAATGGAACCTAAATCCCATGGAACACGTACTTGATTAAGGAATCGGCCTCTTTTATCAAAACCGCAAATAGCTATGGATCAGAAATAACACCCAATTCCCGTGGACGATATAAATCATTGACCCCTAATCAAAATCCCAATTGGGTATCAATAAAGTCTAATTCTCCTATTTTTCTAGCACAAAATATCCCCATTGGGTATCAGTAAAACACATACTTGCATTGGTTTCACTGAGAAACCTAAAATTTCATAAGCACAGAAACAGGCATACCTACTACACAGATAAGCTATTTTCTATCCAACGTGGAACGGTCCGATGTCACCCACATGGAACGCATGGGCTATCTCAATGGCCGCTGCTATGCACCGCAATATCCAATGCTTCAGAACATGCCATACCATCCCCGCCATCTGAAATGTCGCAGGCAACCCAACTGCCATTTCCTACAGTTCTTTACCAATATCATTCAGAATAATCCACAGATAGACATAGAAAAACCACAGATCAAATCAGTTGTATTTCTGTGGGTATTTATCCAGTTGCTTCAATGGCTGAGAGTCTTGTGAAAACGGGCTGGCCAGGACGGTGAAATGATCTTCTACTCTACGAGTCCACCCATGATTATTTAAGTATTTAAGTCGAGTTTGAAAAGATATGCAACAGTAGCGTGTACAGCTCAATAAGAAATGGCCACATTGCAATCTCTCGATCATATTTGCATGTACAATAGTTTTTACCCAAAACGAATTGTTTCGTCAATGACTTGGTTTGAGGACTAAGATAAATACAAAGACGTTTTGGCTCTCCCGGATATTCAGCTTTATGGCCAATTTTGGAGTTTCATCCACTAACTCCCTGTCAATTTTATTTATCAAAATTGTATTTTGAAGGGTTTTATGATTTTGAATGGATATATGTTATTTCTAATATTCGATTCTATTAAATTTCTTTTTATAAAAAAAATTATATGCATAAATTTCATCCTAATCACTAAGCGTGATTATCAATATAATTATAAAATGTTCAATCAAACTCGACAAATGTAATTTGATTGGAAAGTAATCATCTATTTATTACCATCCATGTTTTTATAATTTAATTTTATATTTTTATTTATAATTTTTATAAAATATAATTAAATTATATATATATATATATATATATATATATATAAACATGTATTTCCTCTTATAATTTAAATCCAAATAAAGTCCAAATAAAGTAGGATATGAATACCTTTTCCTCTAGAAAAATAACTAAGCTTTAAACTTTTACAAAATTTTGTTTACCTTAACTAAGCTTTAAACTTTTACAAAATTTTGTTTACCTTGGTATCTTCCCTCTCATTACTTAACAAATTATAAATTAAAATGTACTTACATTAATTTATATCATACATATATATATATATATATATATATGGTAATAAATAATATCATCCTTACCATTGTTTAACAAATTTCAAATTAAAATCAATTTACATTGATTTATTTAATTTGTATTATTTCAATTTAAAATCTAACACATAATTTTTTTTTAAATGATAAAAGATATTATAATTTAATAATTAATTGATAATAAGGTAGTTATCATTAACTATTATTTTTAAATATAAACCAAATTATTATATCAAAATTATAAAATATATATATATATACTTTTAATTAAATACTTTTTAAAATAAAACAAACTATAATTAATAAATAAATATATATATAAACCAAACAAACCATGATTAGAAAAGAATATGACAACTCCTTTAATCTCGCCAATAAAACTATAATAAAAATAAAACCATGACAACCCGTGCCTTCTCACCAATGAACCGAGATCCATTAGATTGACTTGAGTGTCCATATTAGAAATGTTAACTTGTTTGAAAAAGCAATGTCGATGGAATCCCATACTGGTTTGAAAAAGCAATGTCGATGGAATCCCATTCATCAAATTTGTTCTATTAAAGTCAACGCCAAGATTGATTTGTTATTATGTGTCTTTTCTTTTGTATTTGCGAAATATTAATCTCTAGACCATGTGACTCCATTTTTTTAGATGCTTTCCTTGTTTGTTTATGTTGTCTTTACAAACAACATAAACAAACAAAAAATTGTTGGGGACACTTCAATAATTTTTAGTTAATACGGATTCATTATGCTATATATAAAAGTAGTAGGCTAAATGTTTTATGTTTTGGTTTTTTTCTAGATATTTTTTGGTCATATTTGTCTGAAATTTGGTGAGTAATAGTTGTATCCGTAGATTTGAGTGGTTATTTTTGTATAAACCACGCGTCCTAGTAGTTTTTCAGCCTGCTAAATCTTTTTCTGCATTCAAAAATGCAATTTAAACAACAACAAATTGTGATTTCGTGCAGATTTAAGTTATCAGATTCTGGCGAAAGAGCCAAAATGTAGAACAGTTAGACAATGCCTATATAAAACCCATTTTCCCTCTATGAACTTTGTTATTATTATTATTATTGTTATAAAAGAAATGGTGAAACAAATTGTTATTGTAATGAAATATGTTGATTTTGTATTTTTTTTTCAACGTATTAGGCTTTATATTTTTGGTTCAAAGATGTTTTGTCTTGCTATTGTATTATTAAAGTAAGTTAGGGGAGTTGTAATGAAATAAGTCTTTGCCTTATGTTGAGATAGTCTTAGAGTAGTTGATCTAGGTAGATGTATGCATCTATGTGCACATAGAGATATGTAGATATACATATTACAACAAATAGAGGGAGTCTATCACTTGTTTTTCAATTCATTGTTATTTGTTATGATTTGCAAATTGTCGTGAATATTCCACTAGAACAGTGCATTCCAATAAATCCTACAAGTTTATGCAAACTATTATTATGCAATGCTTTACTTAAGATTCAAATTAAATGTTACTCGCTTAATGCATGAAAATATTGAAATCACTAAAACTGAAATGAAAGAAGCTAAGCAAATAGCATGCCCTCTACATAATGAACACAAGATGTACCCTGGGAAGACCCAATATGGGAAAACCCAACTAGAAGGTGAGGCTTATGTTATGCTCTTTCCTTCTCAGTTATGAAATGAAAATGCAAAGAAAGGTGCATTCACTTTTGAGTTGTGATGGACATTGTGCCCAATACGATTGCTATAGTATCTTCTATTTCATCTATTCTACTTCAATATCCCACTCACAAATGCTATGCTCAACTATGGAACAATACACAATACAATAACAATGGCACCCCTTGGTTTTTGCATACCTCAACCCCCTAATAAATGTTAGGATTTTGGACCCTCTAGAATCTTCTTCAAAGTCCACAGGTAACTAGCTCCACATGTGTGAGCAATGGAAGTTGGTGTGGCATCCATTCGATACCATGGTGGTCATCAGGATAAGTCAACTTGTGTGAGGAGAAATTTTTGCATACAAACTCCAATTGAGGTGATATTTACATCATTGCAAGGCTCTCAAAGTGTAGAACAACCATGCTTGCAAATTTTTGGCCCCAACAACGATCATTTAAGAAATCGAACGACCTCTGGAAGGTTATCGACCCTAAATCACCAAAGTGGGACCTGCCCCTAAAATGAGCCCTACAAGAAAATAGCTCTTATTTTTCCACCCAAAAAGCACCAAAATATATGACAAATTATATAATGATTCATTCTTGATCAAACCTCCCCATTTAGGGAGTTTTTTTGTCCCCAAAATATATCATTGAAGGAGGTGAGGACATTTTTCCTCTACCTTCTCCCTAGAGTACCATTTGGCCTTGCTTGGAAGTTTTCCTTTCAACCCAACCTTTCAGAGTTCATACTACCCCCATCCAGTTGTTTTGGTATACTTTCTTAAAAATGTATATTTTGCTAACTCTACTTGAGTTTTGGTGCTAAGTCCTTTATGGTAGGCAAGACTTGACCATCAATTTCCTAATCCAACATGGAAGGTTCACAAATTTTAGATTCTCCACATTCACAATTAAGTAAATGTTCATAGATGGGGGTAGATTGAGTTTGATCACCCACCTTCTCCAACACTTTAAAAGGATCATACCACAAAGCCTTCATCTTCTTACCAAGGCCATGTAGCCTTTCTTAGTTTAGATACAATCAAACTCTATCTCCCACCTTGAATGTTTTCTCAATTTTGTGTTGATCATGCCAAGCCTTGTAGTTTTCCTATGACTTATTTAATGTCTTCTCTACTTAAAAATGGATCTACCTAATCTTATCAACAAAATTTCCATCCTTCAATGCTTCTCTGATGGTTTCTTCCCTCACTCCTCTTTGTTTTCCATATACAACATCTCATGGTGAAGGTGGAAAATACCCAAAGAAAGTTTCAAAAGGGGACTCACTGGTATAACTATGCACTGCTCTATTATAAGAGTGTTGAATGTAAAACAAATTTTCATCGCAGGTCCTTGGATGCTTCTAATTATAACCCCTCAAAAGTTGAAACAATGTCATGTTCATTATTTTTGTTGGCATGTTTGTCTATGGATGGAAAGTTGTGGATCCATTCAACTTGGTGTCCATATTCTCCCAAAGTGTAGTCCAAAAGGAAGTAATAAATCTAGTATCTCCATATGAGATGATGTTCCTTATATCCCAAAGTGCACCCAAACCTTTTCAATTAAAATTTTTCCTGCATCTTGTCCCTTGATTTTCTTTTTACGAGGCATGGGAATTCACATATTGCTAAACCTATCAAGTACCATAAACAGATTGTAACATCCCCATTTTCAAAACCCAAAATAACAATGTGTATTGTAAATGTGATGTATGGTCATGGGCCAAGCAATGTAATATGTAAATGATGTAAATAGAATATAATGAATCAAATGTATCACCAGTTGCAGATGGACATGGACGAATATTTGGGGGATAAGTTTCCACAAGAGAGGGAAGGGGTCCAAGGGGGAGAGTTTACCCATGTCTATTAAACCCAAACCTATTTCTTTCTAAGTTATCCTTACTATGAACCTTTTATTATCTATTGAGTGTTATAGAGCCCAATCATTGAATTCATGTAAGAGAGTGGGTGTAAGAAGTCACGTCCCTTGGTTATTGAGAGCATGGGGGCTAAGTACAATCATCTTGGGGAAGAGTGTAAGTCAAGTAAGAAAAAGAAAGAGAGGAAATTTGTATGGGTATAGGAGAAGAATTGTGCATTCACATTTTTGCATGCAAAGCAGTTTTTACATGGAGATTTATGGACAACAAGAGAGTTTGGAGTGTTGAAGCTTAAAGGCAGCCATAATGGGTATGTTTGGTTGTAGTTTTGAGCTATAATTTCATGGGAAGAGAGGTTGCGGGTCTATGAGAAAAAAATTGTTTGAAATTTGTCAAGAGAAGCAAGCATTTTGTTGTTGGACAAATTCTTTTTGCAGCTATATAATTCCTGAGGTCTCGGCGGAGAGATTTCATGTCCAACCTATGTTGGAAGCCCTGGAGGGGAGTGGGAAGGCCTGAGGGACTATGAGCAATGAAGGGGGATCCCATCCCTTAGGTTGTGCGGGTTTTGGGGAAGAGAGATGGTGGATTGGAATTAGTTGTGGGAATTGATTGTTGAGAGGGGGACAATAGCCAGCCTTAGGGACCATCATCTCTTGTGGATTCATAGCCCCAAATCGGGGGTGACTTTCTATTGAGAACTTGAACAACAAGTCTACGGTTGGGAGGAACGTTTGTCCTCTGCAGTGGGTTGCATATTTCAGAAGATAAGTATTCTTAAGTGTTGTGTTTATTCATGTTAAATGTTGATATAGTTGTTGTGCATTTTACTATGAGTTATTTTAGTTAATGCTACTTGTTGTGAGTAGAATGATGCACATGAATCTCTATTTATGTGGTTGAATGTTGATGTATGTTGTTTAGCTATTGTTGTGCACATGTAAGTAATTTCATTTACGTTTTTAAGTAGCATAGAAAGTTGCATGAGTTTGGATGTCATGATGTGTGTTATTTCCGCATTTAGAATTGGTATCAGAAATTTTGTTTGGTCGTTTTAGCAATGGCGTGACTCAGCCTAGGGCAGGTTGTGTTAGAAATTCATATCAGAGCTTAAGTCCAACACTGGATTGGTATGGGCCAAGAACCGGTCCAAATTTGAGTAAAATTCATTGTTACAGATTTCGATCCTTGACGAATTTGGAGAAAAATGGTGAAAAATCATAATGAAATCCCCAAATTCATGAGAAAATTTGATTTTTAAATGCCCCAGAACTATCTAAGGGGTTTAATGGCATCAATCGGTAGGAATGCAGAGTTAGATTCGAGTTGGAAGGTTGAAATTCACATTCTAATGGAGGTCGAAGAAGCTAGGAGAGTTTGATGAATTGACAATCAAGATCATTGTTGATTTTGAGATCAACGGCCCAAATTCATCGTAAATCGAATTAAAAACTTATGAGTCTTTTAGAGTTTTTCCAAGAGAAGAGAATCAGAGGCCATGATTCATTTTCCCAGATTGGTGAAGTTAAAGAATTGATGGTTAGGATTCATTTTCACAGTTGGGAAAATTTTGGCGAATCAATGGTCAAGATCATTTTGGATGGGAGATCGATGGCCCAGATTTATCTGGGATTTGGTCAAAAAAATCTAAGTGTTAGATTTTTCCAAGAGAGATTGTCAATGGTCATTGGTCAAGTCAACGAGATTTGCAATAGTGTTTGGTTTGCCAATGGAAATCGTCGATGGTTGATGATTGGATCGACAAGTTTGGCAAAGAGTCTAGTTTAGCCGAAAGAAATCTTCGATCGTTGATGGTCAACGATCGGGGATCGACAAAATTTTGGCGAAAATTTTCATGCGTCCAAAGGAAATCCCCAATCGATGATTTGGGGTCGAGAAATTTAGCAAGGTGTTCAGTTCATCCACGAAAAGTTATCGATCGTTGATTGAGGAAAAGAGGATGATGACATGTCTTTCCACGTCAACATCCACATGCCATGCCACGTCAACATCCATGTGTCATGCCGTGTTAGCCATAGTACTATGTTAGCATCCATGTATCATGCCATGCCAAAATCCACGTGTCATGCCACGTTAGCTAAGAAAAAGGGTTGATGGTCAATGATCGAAGTTCGACAAAAATTATAACAAGTTGGTTTCCAAGGAAATTCGTCAATGGTCGATCATTGATGATCGGGGATCGGTGAGATTCATGGGAAAAGTTTGGTTTCTAAGGAAAATAGGCGATGGTCTATGATCGAGGTTCAAGGAAATTAGTAAGCAAATTTGATTTACCAAAGAAATATTCGATCATCGATCGTTGTTGTAGTGTTGGAAAAACAATGATCCAAATTTCTTCGAGTTGGAAATCAATGGTGAAAATTTGTCCATGGGCCTGGGGAAAGTCTCACAAATCAATGATTGAAATTTCTTCTAATTTTGAGATCAATGGTGCAAATTGAAGGACAATTATAATAGTAAAACAAACAATTTTTTGTGAAATTTTATGATTTTTGAAGGTCATAAACTTGTAGAGCGATTTTGAGGGCCCAAAAGACATTTTTAGGTAGTGAACAACACGAGAACAAGATGTACCAAGCTACACCATGTCTGCACAACTTAAATAAAATAACTCAAAGAGATCTTTCTATCGAGCTATTTTGGACTCAAAATGGAGCTCATATGGGAAAGTTACAGCTAAAATTGTAGAGGGTATATTTTCAATATCAGTTCACTTATGGAGGGCATAACTCTTTTCTCAAAGGTTTGTTTAGGGCACATGAGTAGTCTATGGAAAGATTACAAACCATAGAAGATAGTTGTGGAACCTGATTTAGAATATGGCTACGTGAAAATGTGTAGGAAGAGAAAGAAGACACATGTAGCATACATGGGTAAAATGGGAAACCAATCTAATAGTTGCTAGAAAGGTCTTGAGGAGGAGAAGCCATATATCAACCCATAATTTGGATTAGTGCATTTGTGTTCTTCATAATTTGAAATAAAGAATTACATGTAATCTAATTAATAAATATTTTGCAATATGCTTAATTCTAACAACAATTATTGCATGCACATTCTTGTAGAATTAGAGGTACAGGAAAGCAAATTGTAGTTCATGTATGAGAACTAGAGATATGTAGGATGCACAAGGGTCTTATATCCATGAAGAAGAAATCATAAGTTTGCATGTCATCATGGGAAATGTTGATATAGATTATAATGGAAGAAGAGATAGGTAGGATCCTATAACTATGAGAAGCCTGTGAAGAGAAGTGTAGAGTTAAAGGGTTGATAATGAAAATATCATGAAAGCTCATGAGGAGATACTACAAAGCTTGAATACAGTACATAAGCAAGTCAATAAATACTCTAGCACAAAGCAAGAAGCTAGTGCAAGACAAGTAGAAGTATCTAGATCTCATGATAGGAGGGATGATCATGGAGGGTCTAGACAATCAAGGAGTGTTAGCAGGCATCAACATCATCATTCCCTGAGGCACTCGACTAGAAGACCATATGCACATTCAAAGTTAGAGAGAAGCCCAAGTATGTCTCCTGTTAAGCATCAAAGGAGGAGACATGGATCAATTAGCTTGCAAGGGGAGCTAAGGAATATCAAGCCTCCATCATTTGATGGGGAGAATAAGAAGGGAGAAGATGCATAAGCGTGGTTGTTGGGAGTGAGGAAATATTTCCAGTTGCATGATTACTCATCAATTCTACCCCACTCACTCCTCTGACTACTATTCTTGCACACTTTTATCACTCACATGCATTCTGCATAGCCTCTTTTGAATCGTGGCAATCTCAACTACCTTTCCAACTCATACTCTTATTGCTCCATGTTCCCTTGTGCTGCCTATAGTAATCATTCAGGGAGATTTCCCAAAGATTCTTTTCTTGATTTTGGTGTGCATGCAATGTCTTCTTCATTTCTCACGTGCATTACAAGACTCGGACTGATGTGCATTGGCAGAAATTGAACTGGCGCACCTTACCAAAACTTCATCTGACAAGCATGCCTCATGTCACCCCTCACGCATCTGCTTGAGCACACACAAAACTGGAATACGCACTTACAACTTTGTTTGTGTACGCACAGGATATTTACCCCAAACTTTAGGTGATAATAGGCCCCCACGACTATTATTTGGCTCGTCTTCGAGCCAAGTGCCTCATGGAGTGATTGATGTAGGAATTGACTAAGAGAAAACCATCATCATTAGAGAACCAATGCATCAAACCAAGATGTGGTTGCATCTGAGTTTGAGTAAAAGTAAACCATATGTCTAGGCTGTAGTTGCAACCCAACACAAGTCTTGGAATGAGTCGAGCAGTCCTCAAGGTAAGATATGGATTTGGGCTTCATCTAGCCAAATAATTGAACTCTCTATATTTAAGGGTTTCTATGGTGGTGAGTGAGACATATTTTTGAAGCACACCATCTGGTAACTAAGCCCCTAACCGAAACAAGCGATACAACTGGAAATTGGCCCAATTACTCATTGACCTACAAGAAGTAGATACTAAGAAAGAGCTCCATCGAGAGAGACCACTGTCATCCTCTTGTCTCATTGAGCCAACAATAGAGGGAGAAATATAGGGACCTCCTAGCCCAGTGGATAGGATAACCCGGAGCCTTGGTCTATCCGCTTCAGTAAAGGTGATTATCCATGGTGACAAGAAAACCAACTTTATTCTTATAGAGTTGTCGTACCACCATAGCTTCGAATCACAGTTCAGGGAACTGTGTGGTACTCGGTTGTGTCTTGCTGGTGAATAAGAGGGTGGGACCTCTACCTAACAACTGATGTCGAATTTTCAACCTTCGTGAAAACTGGACTATGGGGTCTCTGGCTGCCTTTACGGACTAGGAATTACACATCCCATAATGTCTACTAAGTTGAGCCATGAAAGGGAACCTAAAATGAGAGATGGTAAGATCAATGGAAAACCTAAGGATAGTAGGAAGTGGAAAGAGAATGGATGGGTGAGTGACGGGCGGGGGAGAGAGAGAATGGGACATGGAGGATCTCTCCAACGGATGGGTGGGAAAAAGAGTGTATGTATAGAGTGGAGAACAGTCGAAGGTGCAAGTGGGAATGAGACAAAGAACCAACCGATGTGAATGACAGGAGAATAACTATAGAGTCTTAGCGAAGCCCCACATATGAGAATATAATGGTTCAGATCCATTGTATTGGTTATTTTCCTTTTGGAATGTGGCATCATAACTAATTGTGTGCCATGGTTGTGTGTGATATGGTCGAACCAGATTGCTTGACCCTTCGATATAATGTAGTTCTAGGTAGATCAGCGCAATCCCATGTGAATTCCCTTTCAGAGCTAGTACCTTCTACATAGGCCATAACTTCAACTCGAATTGGAAATATTGGGAATCTGCAAAGTTGTCAATCTATCTAGTTTGCTTATGTGACTGAAGTGTATGTTGTGCTACCAAAAAGGTGAATTATGTCGACTATGTACTCTTCTACATGTTATACATCTTACGCTAAGCCTACTCTATGAAACTCCAGGTTGGGGAAATGTAGCTAAGTGAAAAGTGACCCTTGCAAGTCATAGTACACCTTCAACATGCTTCCATTGACAAGTCCCTTGAGCAGATGTCCATGTAATGTAGCTATATTGGTGGCACCAACTTCGCTGATGTAGACCAAGTAGAAAGGGCCCAACCAACACATATGTAGCTTTCCGGGGTGTTGCAAATATTTATTGTTATATAACAACACCAAAGAACCTGGATGGAGGATTATATGGAAGATGTTGCAATCTTTCCATGACTTCTATCTTTGATTTTCAACCACTTAGTTGAATCTCACCACCAAATGATCCTCCTCTAGCTTCATGAGTTCATCCAACCTATGTTAAAGTCAATATTCATCCATCATGTGAGTGGCTAGAGAAATTCATAAGATGGGAATAATAAACTCTAACAACATGATTGATTCTTTGTTGTAAACTAATCTAAATGGAGTGTGATTCATCAACCTTTTGTAGGTTGTTCGATATGCCCATAATACTGTGGGGATCCTCTGATCCCAATTGTCATGCTGCACATTACAAACTTTGGTTAATGCATGTTTTAAATTTTTATTGAAAGCTTCCACTGTACCATTAGCATGAGGATGATATGGAGTTCTCTTTGTCATAAAATTAGAGACACTTCCACACTAAACCTAGCAGAGGAGAAGAATAATTTAATCAAGAACGTAAATGACAAAGAAATCACACAGTACACAGAGATTTTACCCTGGAAACCAAAACTGGTAAAACCAACATTCCTTTGAGTGTTATTCTCTATTGTTGTCTTATTCAATCTGAATAAAAGGTTACATGTCTAACCTTGGTCCACACCTAAGACACAATCGACAACATACCCTCTTTCTTGCGCAAGAACACTACTACATATTGAAAAATTTGTGACGACCACTTGCGACGAAAGTACTCTTTCGTCGCAACATGCAAGAGATTTTTTTTTTTTTCTAAATCTACCCCATGTTCGTCGCCATCTTGACGCTTACAGTTTGACTGAACTGTAATGGTCAATTTTCGTCGCATAAGCGATGACCCTACATTTTTCGTCGCCTATGCGACGAAATTTGACCATAAAAATTTAGTCAAACTTTACCGTTGAAAATGACCTAAAATAAATAGCTGTAAAAATATATATATATTTTTAGGTCACTATCGTCGCAATTGCGACGATGGTGACCTAAAATTGGCCTATAAATATTTGACAATTTGAAGATGTTGTGACAATCTTGCTATAACAACGACGGTTCTGAAAGGGTATTTTTGTGCGGAAAAATGTTGCAGAATGTTGTTAGAGGTGGGGAAAAAAGTAAAGCGGGTGAAAAGGGTGATGGTAGATGTTATTTCCCTTGTAAAAAATGTTGCCTCAGACATCCCATAAGAATTTTAATAGCAACAACTACAAAACATTGTAGGAAATATGGTCACATTGATGGCGGATCGAATGAATATCGTACCATGGTAATTAGATATATATTTATTATCTTTTTTTATTTTGTCAATTTTATATAAAATTATATATATGTATATATATTGTTTGAATGTTTGTTATAGTATACACCAATTTTGCATGATTGTTTGTAATTATAAAGTTAGAGTTGCCCTCTAACTTTCCGCAGAATATTGCACCAAGTATTAGTAGAAATGATGTTGTACAAGCTGAGGAACATCATCATGACCAAGCAAATGAGGATCTCATGGAAGA
>SNQJ01S0005891.1:33551-47379 GCA_010110895.2 Picea sitchensis | reverse complement strand
TTCTCCAAGCATAGTGCCATGATTGGCTCCAAAGAGTATGACTCCATCCCCACATATTTTTGGCGAGCCTTGATAAGCTCCATCAAAGAAGTCCCAAGGCTTTGTGAAATCAATACGGGGCTCATGCAATAACCTTTGGGATTTAATATTAATATTAATATTAATATTAATATTAATATCAAAATTGATGCCCAATTTTTTTTTTTTTTTCCAAAATTTTTTTGGTCGTCGCATATCCGACGCCCACTGTTATATATGCGATGGTTTTTCTATATAAACAACGAAAAGTTGTCATCAGATATCCGACAACAACTTTTATATTTGCGACGATTTTTCCATATAGACAACGGAAAGTTGTCGTCGGATATCCGCCGACAACTTTTATATATGCGATGGTTTTTCCATATAGACAACGGAAAGTTGTCGTTGGATATCCAACGACAACTATTATATATGCGACGGTTTTGCCATATAGACAACGGAAATTTGTCGTCGGATATCCGACGACAACTTTTATCTATGCGAGGATTTTTCCATATAGACAACGTTAAGTTGTCGTCGGCTATTCGACGACAACTTTTATCTATGCGACGATTATACTATATAAACAACGGAAAGTTGTCGTCGCCAATTCAACGACAACTTCTATTGTTTACGTTGGTTTAGCTACATAAACAACAAAAAGTTGTCATCGAATATGCGACGACGACTTCTATTGATGCGTCGGTTTAACTATAAAAGTTGTTGTCGCAATATAGACGAAAAGTTGGTTTGAGATTGTTTGCCTATATCGTCTCTTATGCAACGTTTTCTCAGGTTCATTGCAAATTCCACATCACCTAAACTGATGTTTCAGAGACTCCAAATTCGTCGCCATATCAACGACATAACGTCGCACAAGCATTGAAACAACCGTCGCAAAATGGGCCAAGTGTGCTAGTGGAACAACCCTATATCCAATCCTTCTTACATCTACATGACCAACAACCTACAATTCATACATATTTGCATATTTTGCATTGGCCTTTACGGTCTTGCAACATGCCTCTTTATAGGCTTTACAACAATAAAAACCATAAAGACTTGGCGCCCAAAAATGGTAACAGATCCATTTAGATCATTGGCTACAAGTCACGCAAATCTCGGGATTTTGTACCATTCAACTCCAAGTCGTATTACCAGTCGACCTTCATTCGGTTGCCACATGTCCGCTTGTCGAACTCTTGTTGATTGACCTCTTCGACTTGTTTTCAATGCCTTTACCATGTCAAACTGCCTTGACCTTCGACTTTGAGTTTACTCGTTTGACTCACCTTGACCTTCAATTTTTTTTCGATCCACCTCGACTTCAATCGTTAGTTGATTCACCTCGACTAGAATTTCACTCCAAAGAATATAACAATCCAACATTCTCTCACTTGTTTTATTCTTTGCTTAAACAAGATATTCCTGAACTTTCATTCACAGAACTAGGGAAGCAATGCCCATTTTCTCTCTACACCAAGAGAAATTCATAGCACTCACAGACTTGGTCAACAAGTCTATTATGTTTTCTAACGTGTCTACTTTCTCTAGTAGCACCTAGTTACTTTCCACCATATCTCTTACGAAATGGTATTGTACATCAATGTTCTTAGTCTTCAAATGATAAGTTGGGTTCTTTACCAGAAATATTGTGCTTTGACTGTCGCAATTTACATTCATATCTCTCTGCTCAAACCTAATTCCTGAACACAACCTTTGCAACCATACCGCTTCTTTGCTTCCATGAGTGGGTGACATGTATTCATCTTTTGTTGTTGACAAGGCTATGACCATATGTCACTTACTCATCTAGCTTATTGCTCCACCGAACATCTTGAATACATATCCGTTGGTCGACCTCAGTTGATCCATATCTCCAGCCCAGTTGATGTTGACAAAGCCATGTACATTTAATTTACCACTGTCACCTCCAAGTCTTACTTGGTAGCATATAGCATAGTCCTTTGTGCCACACAAATACATGAATACTCTCTTGATAGTTTTCCAGTGCTCCTTTCCAGGTGTCAACATGTACCTACTCAACACTCCCACTACATGGGCAATGTCTGTTCAAGTGCAGACCATCACATACATTAGACTAGCAACAACAATTACATAGGGAACATGTGCCATGTCCTCTATTTCTTCCTGTGTCTTTGGACATTGTTCAACAATTATCCTTGCTCCCAAAACAATTGGCACCTTCATTGGTTTGCAATCCTGCATGTTGAAACATTTCAAAACTGTTTCAATATACTTCGTATGATTCAACCAAAGATTTCTAGTGGCTCAATATCTCTTAATCTCCATTCCCAGAATGAAGTTATTTGCACCAAGATCCTTCATGTTGAACTTGGAGGATATTTGCTTCTTCACCTCCTTTATTGCATCCATGTTGTTTCCAATCAACAACATGTCATTGACATACAAAGCTACATATATGAAATGCCTACCTTCTTCCTTGGAATATATGTAGTGATCAACTTTGCTTCTCACAAATCCCAAACTAAAGATGTATGTGTCAAATTTCTTGTACCACATCCTTGGTGATTTATTTAGACTGTAGAGGTATATTTTCATTTTGCACACCAACACTTTCTTTCCCTTTACGCAAATCCTTTAGGATGTTTCATGTAGATTTGTTCTTCCAGGTCCCCATGTAGGAATGATGTCTTCACATCCATCTATTCTATTTCTAGATCAAATGCAACAACGAGAGACATTAGTACTCTATTGGAAGTTAGTTTTTCAACAGGGGAAAAAATCTCACTGAAGTAGACTCCCTCAACTTGGGAATGACCTTTCGCTACCAGTCAAGCTTTGAACTTCTCGAATTTTCCTGCGGTATTCATCTTCTTCTTGAATACCCATTTGCTACCGATGAGATTTATTCCACTAGGTAACTTGACTAAATCCCACGTATCATTCTTATGCAAGGATTCCATCTCTTCAACCATGGCGTCCTTCCAGAGTTTACCCTATTTCAAGTCGATTGCCTCACCGACCAACTTGGGCTCATTGTTGATGGAAGTTAGCATGAAAGTGGAATGGAATTCAGGCCAACTATACCTTTCGATGGGTTTTCTTATTCTTTATGACTTCCTTTCCACCATAGTTTTTTGTTCCACCTCTTCCTCGGATTCAGTCAACTCATCTAAATCATTTTCTTCATTCCTTAGTTCAAACCGCACCATCTCAAGATTATTCTCGGTCTGAAAAACTTCTTCAGGCTCAAACTTACCTCTGACTCCTCTGAAGACCACATCTCGATTGTGCATTATTCTCCTTGATGTAGGATCCCAGAGCTTATATCCTTTCATTCCATCTTTATATCCAATGAAAATATATTTGACTGCCTTCTTGTCCAGTTTGCTCCTCTTTTCCTTGGGAACATGCACAAATGCATCACAACCAAATACTTTGATATGTGAAACTAAAGGCTTCTTACCCGACCATATCTCATGTGGAGTCGTGTCGACTAGCGCCAACGAAGGAGACATATTCACCAAATATCTTACATTTTCGACTGCCTCCGCCCAGAATTCTTGTGTGATCCTAGCACTGTTGAGCATGCTCCTTGCCTTATCCATCAACATTATGTTCATTCTCTTGGCAACTCCATTTTTTTTATGGGGTATATGGTGTGTTATTTTGGCGTGTTATGCCACATTTCTTACAGAACTGATAAAATTATTTTCCATAGAATTCACCACCGTTGTCAGTTCTCAGCACCTTAATCTTCTTATCTGTTTGGTTTTCTACAAGATCTTTAAACTCTTTAATTTATTGAAAACCTCTGATTTCTTCCTTAGAAAATATATCCATGTCTTCCTGGAAAAATCATCTATGAAGGAGACATATTACAGGGATCCACCAAGTGAATTCACTATAACCGGGCTAAACACATCATTATGAACCAGTTCTAGAATCCCATTTTCCCTTGTCACTCCAAATGGGAACCTCACCAGACTTTGTTTTCCATATATGCAATGTTCACAAAATTCGACCTCTAAACCACATTCAAGAAACCCTTCAACCATACCTTTGTTGTGCATAGATCTAAGTCCTTTTTTCTCTAATGTGTCCCATCCTCTCATGCCATAGCTTGGCCAGGTTGATTTTATTATGTCTTTTCAAGTCAATTTGTATCATATCAACCCGAGTCGAGTCGAGTTGAGTCGAATTTGAGTCAACTTCAGGAGAAACGATGTTGTTTCATCCAATCGAGTCAACATTCCCTAATAACTTGTATTGGGTTCCAATCTGAACTCCTTTCATTAAGACCATTGCACCTATGGCCATATTGCATGAATCCTTATGAAACAGAGTGTGTACTCCAACATCACTCATCTTATTGACAAATATCAAATTTCTTGCCAAACCTGGAATGTGTAGCACACATGGAAGGGTTATTTTCCTCCCATCCTGTAGTATCAGTCGAACTATTCCTTGTCTGATAATTTTGGTTTTCGAGTCATCCCCCAAGAACACATCACCTGCATCATATCATTCATACTTGTAGAACCATTCTCTATGTGGTGTCATATGATAGGATTCTCCTGAGTCGATCAACCAAACACCTTGATCCGACTGTGTACTGGTCGACGCCAGGTACAAATCACCTCCCTTATTCGGGGTTGTCTTTCTCTCAGTCGACTGCTTCTTGTCATATCCCATACTGAATTCCATCACCCTCGACCTACAACCCTTTTTGTAATTCCAAACTTTAATGCATTTCCAACATCTTCTTGTCGACTGAACCATGGATTTTGAAATACCCTTCAACTTAGACTTTTTACCAGAAAATTTTCCTTTATCTCTTTCAATCGGTTGACCTCTCACCACTAAAGAATATTTGGTTGATCCTTCCATGTTATTTCTTCTCATTTATTTTGACAACAGAGAAGCAACCGTGTATTCTAGCGATAATGTAGTTTCATTACTCCCTATAGCCACAACTAAGTTATCTCAGGAGTCTGGAAGAGAATGTAATAGGCTTATACACTTCTCCTCCTTAATGATTTTAATATCCACGGATGATAATTGGATTACAATGGTGTTAAACACATTTAAATGCCCAGTCACCGAACTTCCATTACTCATTCTCAGAAGATATAATTTATTTTTGAGAAATAGCTTATTTACCAAATATTTCAACTAGTATAAGCTTTCGAACTTGCCCCACAGTTTGTTGGCCGAATCTTCACTTGAGACATTCAACAGTACTGAATCTACAAGACAAAGCTGAATCATACTTCTTTCTCTTCTTTCGAGTTTCTCCCATTCTTTCATCGACATGCCTATTGGTTGGGTACCTGGACAAACCATTGTCCATTGTTCTCGATCTACAAGAAGATATTCCATTTTAAGATTCCAAAGCTCAAAATTTGGCCATTGAATTTTTCTATCTCTATTCTTGAACTGCTCGCCATTCTTTACCACAATCTTTAACACAATTTATGAATTACAACTCTTACTATACCTAGGGTTTAGATCTCAGATTCAATATTTGTAAATCAAGATCTGATACTCTCGTCAAAGCATAACACAACTATGATACCACTTGTCAGAGATGAACTTCACTCTGATACCACTTGTCAGAAAATGAGAAACACTTCCACACTAAACCTAGAAGAGGATAAGAAGAATTTAATCAAGAATGTAAATGACAAAGCAATCACACAATACACATAGATTTTACCCTGGAAACCCAAACCAAAAAAACCAACATTCCTTTGAGTGTTTTTCTCTCTTTCTTTCTTATTCAATCTGAATAAAAGGTTACATATATAACCTTAGTCCACACCTAAGACACAATCAACATCATACTCTCTTGCCTATGCAAGAACAACCCTGTAGCCAATCTATCTTACATCTACATGATCAACAACCTATGCTTCATACATATTTGCATATTTTTCATTAGCCTTTATGACCTTACAACATGCCTCTTTATAGGCTTTACAACAGGAAAAACCCTAAATACTTGGCACCCAAAAATGGTTATAGATCCATGCAGATCATTGACTACAAATCCCACAAATCTCAGGATTCTGTTACAGTCAACTCCATGTTGTATTACCAGTCGACTATCAGTCGGCCTTCAGTCAGTCATCACACGTCTGCCTATCGACCTCTTGTTGGTTGAACTCTTGGACTTGCTATCGATGCCTTTACCAAGTTGAACTTCCTTGACCTTCAATTTTGACTTTTCCCAGTCGAACCACCTTGACCTCCAACTTGATGTCAATGCCTTTACCAAGTCGAACGGCCTCGACCTTCAATTTCTACTTTACCCAGTCGACTCACCTTGACCTCCGAATTGTTGTCAATCCACCTTGACTTAGACCATCAGTTAATTCACCTATACTAGAATTTCATTGCAAATAATATAACAACCCAACACTCTTTTGGTGGTGGATCATGAAATCTTGAGTGAGTTCTCGAATGGTCTTGTTCAGAAAATGTGAGCCCTGGTCGCTCATCAGTACCTTCAAGCAACCGAATCTGGTAATCACATTCTAAAAAATGAACCACATTGTCATTTCTGTTGTGAAATCCTTAACCAGTGTAGATTTGTCCCATCTCATCAGATATTCAGTGGCCATAATAATATAGCACACACCCATCCGACGTACGAGAGGATTGATGGGGCCCACAAAATCAATTTCCCATTTCTCAAATGATTCCAATGATGTAACCAAAAACAAAGGGATCTCATCTCTTCAACAAGGTTTTATGATCCGTTAATATATTTCACAATGTTTACAATACTCCTTGGCATCAACGAAGAGTGAGGGCCACCAGAGCATTATGCACAAACTTTTTTGCATGGTGGCCTTACCAGCATTGTGCATGCCTACAATACCCTCATGGGATTCATATGAAATGGGGTTTCGTTCATGTTATAAAGCACACTTGTGCAGATTTCCATCCACGCACAACTTATACAATTGTTGAGAAATCAACTGATAGTTTGCACTACGGGTCACCAGTTGATGATGTTGGGTCAGAGTATACCCTGTTGGAGCCTGTCCTAATGTGATAAATTCAGTGATATTAACTAATTTATCATGAACTTATTCGATGGGGAAGAGTTTCACATCAGGTATTTCATCATCTAGACTCTAACTAACTTCACCAGACTCGATCTGGGACAGATGATCTAGTCCAACATTCTATTTCCCTGGTTTGACAACTACCTCAAACTTGAACTTTTCGAAGAGTAGAAACCATAAACATATTCTCCCTCCCAATACTGGCTTGTTAACCAAATACTTGAGCGTATAATGGTCAGTGAATAATTTATTTGGGTTCCCAACAAGTAATGGTGAAACTTCTACAATGCATACACCATGGTGAGGCCCTCGTGCTCAGTTGTTGTATAATTTTTTTCGGTGTCAGACAACTTGTGATTGGAAAAATAGATCGGATGATCAATATTCCTTTCACCTGGCTACGCAATAAATACTCCCATTGAAATGGATGATACATCTACATGAACATGAAAGATATTAGACCAATCAGGAAAAACTAGAATCGACACAGTGTCTAGTTTCTCTTTTAGAGTATCCAAGGCTTCCTGACATTTCTATGTCTAGATGTACTTGGTATCTTTATGTAGTATCTTCTCTAAAGGGGTTGCAATCTTTGTATAGTTATGAATGAACAATCGGTAATATCATGTATGACCTAATGTGGCATGCAACTCACGAAGCGTGGTGGGGGACACCATATCTAGTATGGCATAAATCTTAGCTTTGTCAACTAACAATCCATCCTTTCAAACTAGTTTCTCCATTAGTGTTCCAAAAGGCATACAAAATATGCACTTCTTCAAATTTCGAGAAATATAGAGCTTATGACATCAATCCAACATCAAGCGAAGGGATTGCATATTCTCCTTTAACAAACTGAATAATGTCCATTCGTCCAAATAAACTTCAAGGAACTTGTGGATAAATTCGTTGACGCTTGCGACCATTATCTGGGAAAAAATGACTGTTTCATTCTTCAGTCCAAGTGGCATCACATTATAATAAAAGGAACCCCACTCTGTCAAAAAGGTGGTTTTGGATTGATCCCCCTCTCTAATCCAAACCTGATGATTCCCCAAAAAAGTCATCTGTAAAAGAGTAGGCTTCTCATTTTCCAACATTCTCCAGAACATCATGAGTGAAAGGGGTGCTGATGGGTCCAAATTGTATGTTAAGAAGGTTAGGGAGAACGCCCAATGACAAGTCCCAATAAAACATACTCTTGTTTAGGATGGTGTTTCTGACTAGTATGTGGGCCTTGTTGCCACTACGAATTAAAAGAACAAAAAGAGAAAAAACAATGAACTGTCTCCCTAAAGAATTCTAATAAACTCTAAATCTAATATAAAACATAATCAAACTAATCTAATCTTACTACTTCTAATCTATCCTTCGCAAGAGAAAAAACTAATAGATGAATTCAATATAAGATGATATCACTGGTTGCAGAAATAGTTCATGACAAACAACAATATATGAAAACATCAAGCGAAGGGATTGCATATTCTCCTTTAACAAACTGAATAATGTCCATTCGTCCAAATAAACTTCAAGGAACTTGTGGATAAATTCGTTGACGCTTGCGACCATTATCTGGGAAAAAATGACTGTTTCATTCTTCAGTCCAAGTGGCATCACATTATAATAAAAGGAACCCCACTCTGTCAAAAAGGTGGTTTTGGATTGATCCCCCTCTCTAATCCAAACCTGATGATTCCCCAAAAAAGTCATCTGTAAAAGAGTAGGCTTCTCATTTTCCAACATTCTCCAGAACATCATGAGTGAAAGGGGTGCTGATGGGTCCAAATTGTATGTTAAGAAGGTTAGGGAGAACGCCCAATGACAAGTCCCAATAAAACATACTCTTGTTTAGGATGGTGTTTCTGACTAGTATGTGGGCCTTGTTGCCACTACGAATTAAAAGAACAAAAAGAGAAAAAACAATGAACTGTCTCCCTAAAGAATTCTAATAAACTCTAAATCTAATATAAAACATAATCAAACTAATCTAATCTTACTACTTCTAATCTATCCTTCGCAAGAGAAAAACTAATAGATGAATTCAATATAAGATGATATCACTGGTTGCAGAAATAGTTCATGACAAACAACAATATATGAAAATGATAATGCAATAGATATAAACATAAACAATTACAAATTACACCCGCAACACCATTCATGTATCCATTATATATCATAAATGCATAATCATCTTAAATAACATGTACATAAATATTTCATATAACAAATTATTCAAGAAACTCATGAAACAACTGCACATGAAGAAGATTCCCATATACAATTGTGAAACATTTATGATCTCTAAATGTCCTTTTCTCTTTATTGAATCAAAGATAAGAGTACCATTTGAAGCTACAATGGGAAAAATCCCCCCTCTTCGTACAATTAATCCTCTTTCATAAAATAAGAGAGACTCTTCATTTCCCATAACTGTTCATTTTTTTCGGTTACAACTTTCCATTTTATCTCCCTTTGTTTTGTTATCTTACAATTCGAATTTCTCTTACATATTTATTAATAAATATATGACATTATAGACAAAAATTATGAACACTTTTAAAATTGTCATTCACGTTGTATGAGTTCCACGAGTGACCATTATTAGAAATATCTTTAATTCCGCTCAACTACGTATGATTTTGTTCTTCAAATTTTCTAAGTGTTTCAATGATCAATTTTTTAAAAAGGACTTTACTAACATCTTCTTCACTATAGCCCCAGGGGGGCAGCTCAATTGGCAAGTGTCGTGATATGAAGTGTTATGTTTGATGACGTTCCGAGTTCAAATCCCCCCGATTTACCCATGCCTGCGGAAGGGGCATACGTATGGCACTTGGAGGTTATAGTGGTAGTGGTCGGAATCGACCCCATGTCATGCAAGTACGAGACCGACTCAGTTGCTGATTCCACCAGTCATTACAAAAAAACAACATATTTTCTTCACTCTTCCATCTTTCCAACAAGCTATCTCACACTTGATTTGACCTCCTGAAACTTGAGATACGCATTTTGGAACAATTCAGGGTCCATCTCCAATAAAATTCATGCCTTATTTTCACCTGAATTTTCTAGGAATTTTTGTTGTTGATATAGTTCAAATTATTCTTCTAATTTGTTCTTCTCCCTATTAGATTTCCAATGAGTCCTCTTTTTCCTGATTTGGCTTCCTCAATCATGAGTTATGGCTACCCAAAGTTGATGCTCAACAACCGTTGATCTTCTCACATGTTTGATTTGGACCATTGATCTTGTATTCTAAATAATTATCCCACATGCATTGGAGATTTTGATTATGGAGGTTTATATTGTTGAATATGTCCCATGTAACCTGTATTTGAAGTTAGGAAAGGTATAGAGAGTCAGACCCACGTTAAAGTTTTGACTGCACCTACAATAAAAATAACCCAAGATTAAAATAATAAAATCGTAATTAAAATGAAATAATAATTAATTTAAAATATTCACATTGAATAGGTTTGCGGGGAAATATGTATTCCAAAAGATTCAATCACAAAGAGATAAGTCAAACCTCATGAGATGTGTCAAACCCGATTTCCACGTCTGATAATACCTGTGATCATGACACCTCAGAGCCACGGAGGGAGATACGGTAGATTATAGGAATCCTAGATGACATGTAAAATGCTACATCATAGATGACTGAATGCTATGTTAGGTGGACAGGTCAGACAAATTTGATACCTCACAGATGTGGAGGTAATAAGTGGCATGTAACCATTAGATTTGAAAATTTTGGCTTTCTGAATATGATAATCCGATAGGGGGAGCCTGATAGACCTCCAGGTTTCGTAAATCCGAAAAGAGTAATCCGAAGAGGGGGAGCTTATAGCAAACACTCTAATAGTATTATTGGATAGAAGTGAACCTGATGGTTGTGAACCAAAGGAGTTTGGAACTCAATAGGTTTGAAATCTGATGTTCAACTGAAATCCCTTGGACTAGAATCTGATAGGTTATCAGCTTTTGGGTTTCATAAAGTCCAAATTATCAAGGTGAAACACCCTTCCAATAAAGAACATTATGATAGGTTCGTGGGGTGAAGTTTACGATGTAATCCACGTTAGACAAGATACATTGAATCGGGTCGAGATCACATGGACTTGGTTATGACAAGTGGTGAGCACCTGATAGGTAAAGGAGTGACACACCACATGACATGTTCATGCCACATCAACACCATGAAGGGTGACACCTAAGATGGATTAGATTTTGGAGCCAGCTTGGCATGCGGGATATGTCAATCCGATAAAATGGAACCCGATAGGAGAGAATCTGATAAAGGGGAGACTGAAGAGAAGAATCTAATATGCTATCGACCTTCATGTTTTAGAAGAAACCATTCACAAGAGAAAAAGGAATATTCGATGGGAATAACCCGACAAAGGAAACTCGATAGGCCTCGGGCTTTGGAAAGAAAAGTTGAATCTATCTCATGATAAGGAAGAGCTTGATGAGGTATGGAACTATTGGTCGAAACCTAACGGTCAGGATGGCATGTAAAATATAAGGCAAAACCCAATGAAGGATTCCCGATGGGTGAATCATGCTAGGTTGGATCCCAATGGTTGGGAAAGCTCATGGAAGGGGTGAAGGTGAAAACTTGATGGGGTTAATTCATATGGGTTAGGTTTGATGAGGTGAACCTGATAGGTCTCGAGCTTTAGAAAGAAAAGATGAATCTAACTCTCGATAAGGAAGAACCTGATAAGGTAAGTGCTCGATGGCCAAGGTTACTGATAAGGATGAAGGTTCCATCTGAGGGTCAAGGTTTTGGAAAAATAATAAAATACAATAACATTCAAGCCATGGAATAGAAGTGAAAATAGAAAATAATGTATATGGTGATAAGAGAAAATCTGGTTGGGGTTCGAGAAACACAAGGCTCAATTTTGAATGAAAGAGTCAATAAGGATTGAGATATGAATTAGAGAGAATCCCAACCAATAGGAACAATATCAAGGTATTTCCACATGCATGACAAGATTGAAGTGGTCAGGTATTGAAATATGGTGTTTCTCAAAGCATCCTTGAGTTTTCCATCTTTTTTCATTAGTCAAAAGCCCAATTTTTGAGTTTTCTCTATTTTTTGTGACCAACTATACATGATATTCTTGAAGACTTGAAGGATTAGAAGAGCCTAGTATGAAATTGACTTGGAATCCTATTCCCACAACCCCAACAAGAATAAACTTTGTTAAACATAGAAGGAGATACTTGCCAGTATGTTATAAACATTACATTATTTTCCTTTGACTTCAACAAACTTATGAATAAATGTTGAGTTTGTTTGAAAAATGAAGAGATGAAGAAGAGAGGTTTCTCAAATACAATCATCTATTATCTATATTTTTGTAGATAAATGTCATGATAGTTGCATGCATCTAATCTCAATTTCGTAGAAATAATTAGTGACCTTGTGATTCAAGACAAGAGTTTGAAACCAAAGAATATGATCAATATATGAGATAATAAATATGAAGTAATTAGGCACAACATGCAAGAAATAGGATGACAAATGAAACCATGTTATTCATTTAAGTCATCCATCCAAAAATCCCCAAGAGCAAACTCATTCAAGGCATACAATAGAACATCAATCTTTGCAGCCTTGATGGAATACTGAGAGGGGAGGTGAATTAGTGTGAGCACAATTAGTACTTTTAATCATGATATAAAACCTCCAATAAATATCATTAGAATTCAATATATCATCAACACTATAATTCAATGCATAGACATCACATAAACATAACACACCATAATTTTACGTGGAAACCCAATGTGGGAAAAAACCACATAATTCTTTTCTTATTTATCAAAGAGTACATTCATTGGAAGCACCAACTTCCTATTTCTCCAACTACAACTGGAAGGAGATTCCAACCCCCTATTTACAGGCTGCAACCTGAAGGAAGATCCAACTCCCTAATTTACTCTCTTCAACTGGAAGGAGGCTACAACCTCCTTTCCTTACCCCGTCCCACTGCCCTGAAATATAAATGTAGACCAATATGTCACTACCTCTGTCACTAATAACCTATTGTTGTTGTTGTTTATGATATTTCTGTTGTTGATACTGATATCAATATCTCATCAAGACTGCAATCACACATACCTCATACCAATATTCACAAGAGAGTTCTCCTAATCAAATGATTATGAATCACTAAGACATACATGTACTTGATTTCTTTAGAATACTCACCCTAACATACACAGGAAGACACACCTTCAATCATGTAAATGACCTGAGTTTTAGATCCCCGATCTTCAACAATTTTTCCTCATAGGTCCGTGACCCTACACACTGTCTGCTCACAGGTGTCCGTGCTTTTCCTCACTATAGCCCATGGATGTCCGTGCTTTTCCTCATGAAACACACATATTTACTCAAAGAATCTATGTCTATAACTTCTTCTCTGTACGCTCGGCTCCTGCAAACTTCTTACCTCACCGGACTTAGATGACTTCTATTGGATTACTAAGAGGGGGGTGAATCAGTAATAGAGAAATTTAATCCTTTTTAACCATATAATCCAAGTGTTATATCAATGTATCATTATCATCCAATAACTGTATAGTAAATAAGCAATGAACAAATGAACAATCATACACATACACAATACACTAGTGTTTTACGTGGAAACCCAAAGCGGGAGAAAACCACATAATTCTTTTTCTTATATGTCTTGAAGAATTACATTCATTGGAAGCACCAACTT
>SNQJ01S0005891.1:2589-26521 GCA_010110895.2 Picea sitchensis | reverse complement strand
ATGACTCATCAAGATGTACCAACATCATCAACTATACACCTCATGTATGTGCCAACTCATCAACTACTTGTCTCAACCATGTACCCAACATGTACCTTAACCAAAATACCTCATCAATTTCATCATCCAAATCTGATTTGTAACTCTGTAATAGAGCTGGTGTATATGATCACAAAACTGCAAACCTTCCTTAACTTTAACAACAAGAGACTAGCATTTTCATCAAACTTTACTTTAGTCTCACATGACTAGTTTTGGATTAGTCAACAACCCTGACTTGAAATAATCATAACTATGCACCTGTAATGAATAAATCTCTAAAAATGATACATAATGTTCTTCAGCGTGTTTAATGAAATTCCTCCAAGTTTCACTACTTGAAACCTCTCATAAAAGGAGTTATAGAAAAAATGGCATACCTTGCTGAATTCTGGCTTATTCTAGAGAGTGAACTTGTAGAGCGTGCCCCACACGGAATATTTGTTGAATTGATATGAAAATGTTACAAAACATACTATAGATTGTACTCTAACCAACACATTTTGTCTTACTGAATTTGGATATGTTATGAAGAAGTTATGACGTTTTTACTTGAAACACTTGTTTTAGACTAGTTTTAGGACTAGCCTTTTCCACGGCATGTAACTCTAAAAATACAATGAGCCACAAGATTAATTTTTTACCATAGATAATTGGATATGTTTCCTCAATGGCCTATCAATTTCATAGTCTGAATCATTCTAGAAAAAACTTTATTGCAAAAATGGTGAGATGACCTGTAAATTACATACCTTAGAAAACATCATCAAAAGAATTTATCCTCCCTTGAATTCCAGCTTTCTTTTCTTCACCTTCCCTTTGAAATTCGGCTTAGATATCCTTTGGTTACCTCAGTCACCTATAGATATTCAATATGCTCAAGTGTGATGTAAAATGAGAGAACCTTGCCTCTTATCTATACTCTCCAAATATCTTCCTTAGAAGCATCTTCTAGGTCACTTAACCCATTTCTAGGTCACTTAACCTATTTCTAGGTCACTCAACCCATTTCTATGTCATTTAACCCATTTATAGGTCACTTAACCTATTTCTAGGTCACTTAACCCATTTATAGGTCACTTAACCTATTTTCCCGATTTTTAGGGTTAACCACTTTCCATAATTAGAAATTTCTCCATTACTTTATCATTTAAATATTCCTCCTTGACTTTGTCACCTCACTTTATCATTTAAATAATCTTCTTTGATTTTGTCACTTCACTTTATTATTTAAATAATCCTTCTTGACTTTGTCACTTTACTTTATCATTTAAATAATAATTTATTCTTTGCAAGCTCTTTGACTTCTTTGACCTTTTGGGGCTTCAAGCCAACATATGAGGGTCCTCCAACTTCATAAGGCCATAACTCTCAAACCGTGAGGAGTTATGTGACGTTCCAAATACCACTAGAAATGGAATGACATGAAATATCCATATAGAATAGTCTTGCCTTCAAATATATCAAAACTCATACAATTATCCATCAAACAAACTTGGGTCCATTACCCAAACTTGGGTTCTCCAACTTCTCAAGGACATAACTCTCTAACGGTGAGGAGTTATGTGATGTTCCACATACTACCAAAAATTGAATGACATGTACTATCCATATAGCACAGTCTTACCTTCAAATATATTAAAACTCATACCATTATACATGAAACAACCTTGGGTCCATTACCCAAACCTTTGTGCTACCGAAATTTGCTACTAGACTTTCTCCAAGGGTTTACATCAATCAATAAGGGTTGACATCAATCTACAATATCACTATCCAATAGTTGACATTAATGACAACCAACAATCCATACCAACTATCCATCAACCTAAGCCAATTGTCTGACAACTTCGACTCACTACCTCAGATCTCCAACCTATATTCACCAAAAGTGATTTTCCAATTGACTTTTCAGTGTGCTTTAATGATGATCTCATGATGACATGAAACTGAGATGAAACTCGTGATGACATGCAACTCACATGAAATTTGTTAACTTTTGTTTAAAATTAATTTGACATGCAACTTGTCAACTTCTGTTTACATTTAATTTGACATGCAACATGTTAACTTCTATTTAGACCTACTTTACCTTGACATGCAACCTTGTTATGAGGAAAATCTCTCTATGGCTAGGGGTAAAACACAACAGATGAAAATGACTACATAAATCAACTCTAATCTCAGGTATGTTATATAAACAAATATGCTAGCAAGACAAGATAAAAGGCCTACCTCATCCAGACGTTCGATGAATTCCACCGTTGAGAACTTGACTCAAAGAAATACACCTGCAACTTGTCCTCAACAACCAAGAAACACTAGCATATGGTGAGAATATATGATGTTATCACATTCAATAGCATAATCCATCAACATTCATAACAAATATGCCCATGGAATAACAATTCAAATATTTGCAAGATATTAATTGGACAAGAAAAGAGTATTTCTATTAAAATGTAATCAACAGAAGTGAATGAATTACAAAATTTTGTGCCGACACGGTTCAGAACCGAGAAACTAAGTCCCTTCCAGCTGGGCCTCCACCACTTCAATCCTCCACCAAATGCAAGCTCATATAAGAGAGAAAATGAGGTTCTCAATCAAGTAGGGAAGAGCTTGGGGGATGAACAATGTGTTCAGACTTAAAAGGACAAAGGGATGCAGAGTCAATATGAAGTGAATAATTTCTCCAGAGTAACTTTGCTCTCAAAGTTGAAATCTTCTCCTCTTTCCATTGCTCGGATTTGGCCTATTTGTGGCCTTCAAGTGGAAATGAAGGGACGAGTCAGAACGTTTCCAGTATATGGAAGGCCAAGGATCATGGATCTCATGATGTGACATGGAAACCTAACACCATTTTTTAATTTTGGGCACAAAACCCGAAGTACGTGGGCTGTAGTGGTGCAACCTGTGTATGCACATGTTGTACAATAGGTAGGGCACGTATATGTGGAAAAATAATGTTCTTAGCTCCGGGATTTGCAAAAAGGTACTTCAAGTCTACATAGGGAAATGGAACAAGGCCTTCTGAGCAAATTTGCATAGGGTGAGGCAAATATTTCTATAATAGATGCCCCCTAATGTGTGATTCAAAGGAGTATTTGCAATGACCGAAATACATTATAAGACCTAGAAGTGAAGTAATTGGGACCCAGCTGGAAGAACTAGTTGCTCATGAGAATATTACAATTTGTACTGACTTTGCACACATGGCTTCCAATTTGAATTGCACTGCAGATCCATGTGAAAATATACCAAACAACTGTCCATGGCCATGAATAGGAAATACAAAGGTGGTTACATGCCAAAGGTTGTCATAGTCATGAACAAGGCCCAATAAAACCAGTCTCAAAATCAATCTGAAGATATCTGTATACAATGGAGTACAATCTGATCTCCCATGATCATTGAGGTCACATAGGTATTGGTCCAATGAAAGGTAGAAACAACTCAGGAAAGTTGCGACTATAAAACAATGTCTTCAAGTCGTCTACACAATCCACCAAAGGTGCAAGTCTACATCGTGTGAATAAAGGAGTTGAGGTCGAACACAATGAGACTTCGTTTGATTATCGGTCATTAAGGTATACTATTAAAAAACGCAAGACAACCTACCAATAATGAAAGTAGGTATCAAGGAACCGAGTACATTCTTACAAGTGTGAAAAGAGGTGTCAGGGTTGAATACTTGAAGAATCCATCGATTAGGAGACATTGATGTATTCCCAACTGTTGATGGTGAGAGAACCTGCCACTAATGACTGCAAGCCTCTAGGTACTCATAGCACTCTAGGTCTCGTCTCTAGAATAGATGAGTTGAAGTCAATGGAAGGAGACCCGCTGAAAGGAGGGAATTAAGGCATATCTCATCATTCAGCACGAGGTACAAAGTAGGAGCTTGATGTTTTGGAGGAAATTATATGAAGAACATGTTCACGAACCAACAACCTTGTGCGTCTTTTGTGTGTGCTAGATGCAAGCAGTACATGAAAAAGACCCTCTAAATAACACCCAATAAGGAAAAATACTGAAAAAGGCGAGGAAACCACCAATGGGGATAATGGCATCCAAGACACTACACAAATCCCAATGCGTGAATAGATTTCTTGCCTTCGAGCACAAGGGAAACCACCCAGTCAGTGACCAATGATGAAATGTCACCTACTGGGTTCAAGGTTACCTACCAATGAGGAAAGTAGGACTAGGGTGCACAATAGGACTACAACTTCATGTGATTATGAGACACAGTGAGGGTATGGCCGACATGAAAAGTCAAGAGTTCTGAGGAATGGCCAACACAAGTTGATAAACATCCTTTGAACAAGAGCATGATACATATGGGAGACTCTGGAAGCATCGATTCCATGATGAAACTTTGAGATGTAGGAGGCATCAATCAAACTCTCCATAGGGTATGGAAGAGTAAACAGTTAGGGGAGTAAACTCTTTGTAACGAGCTCAACTTCCTAAGGTCATGCTAAACCCAAAATTTTGATGATAAGTGGACTTAAAAATTTTGTGCTCTGTTCAAAGGCGACACGACTGCTGCCAATATAAGATAATATTCCTTTCCCACCCGTCTTTTTTTGTTTTTTCCTAGTCAAATGAATGTTATGATACATAGGAGGAAATGAGTGTCGCAAGTAAGCAAAACTAGATAAGGCAGTGGAACATACCTATGCTCCATGCAAGGAGGTGCATACAGGAGATGGACACTCGAGGGAATGTTTCCTCCTAGGTATAGGGTGTCAAGCTGCAAATGATATAAACAAGGCTCTGCTTGGTTGATGATGCAAACTGTTGAGGTGAAAGGCTTATAATGAAAAAATGATAACCGACAATAGGATCAATACTGCAAGCAAGAGAATGAAATGAAATTACAACTTAACTCCAAAAAACTTCCTTTTTTGTAGTCTTAGTCTACTTGGTTTGTGTTATCGCGCAATTTGTACTTGGAAGTAAAGGATAGTTAAAAGAAAGGCAAACTGGCGAAACTGAGACTATCCTACCACTGCCACCTCTATAAGATAACTCTTTCAATTTAGGGTGGTAGGCCCAGGGGAGACTTCCCCGGTGACCTAGGGTTTTGAGAAGGCAAAGGCAAGGTTTCGGCCTATCAACCCTAGGGGATGATGGCTCACTAAGGTGTAGTAAACCTAGGCCTTAGTGCCTCTTCCTCCTTCTTTAGCTCAAAGGGAAAAGTAAAAACGACTAGCTTGAAGAGTGAGTGCTAGAGTGTTGCTATGACAAGGCTCTAACATTTATCTTCAACAAATAACATGGCTCTTAACATATCTTAGTAGGGACTTGAAACAAGGACACCACCATGTGCTTATTCCCTAGGGTTTAATCCAACAAATTTCATTAAAATGCAAGTAAAAGATACCATAACCATTCAAACAAAGAAGGATTACAGAAATTCACTTACATTCATCAACCATTCATTAAGCCAAACCCTAGTTGTAAACCCTCCACCAAGAAAATGTAGCAAATAGCCAAGAAAAGCCTCCTTCAACAAGTGCACATCAATATTTCAGCCAAAAACCCTAAAGGAGGGCACAAATTTTAGACCTTACACAAGTGTGAGTGAAAGATGATGAAAATAAGAGAGTTTTAGATCTCTATTTATACAATATCAATGACCTTAATTTAATTTTAGGTCACCAAAAGGTCGACAAGGCCAAAATACACAATAATATTGTTTTACATTAAATGTCATAATTTAAAATGCTAATCAAGAAAAAGTGAAGACGTCATGCCCTTTTAAGGGTGAGTTTAGCCCTTTCTAGGGCAACATGGGCCTCCTGGAGCAAGACATCAACCCTCCTTGGGCCCCTAGAAGCTGCCACATGTGCCAAACATGCCTCAACTGCCTCCCAAAACTCCCATATCGCTAGATGACGTCAAAAGATGTTCTGGGTAACGTCATGGGCCTTCCAAGGCCAAAGTCCTGGTGGAAAGGGCATAACCCCCCTGGGTAAGGCTCTACCAGGCAACCTCTGTGGAACATCCTCCTCTTCTCCAGTGCAAACTCCTATGACTTGTCTCTGCCCCCTTTTGGGGTTTCAACATCGATCTGGTGGGATCTCAGGTCCATGGAGGTCCGAACTAATCATCTCCCCATGTGTACCTTTCCAATATGGTACCTGTTTGTCGGGTATGATCCTGCACATCAATAGATACGCCCTCCATGGGCTCACAAGTCACAGGGATCATAACAATGTCAATCACATCCAATCATCAATTTTATTAAACATGTGCATAAAACTCTTTTTACCCAGTCAAGTGCTCAAAGACATTACACAAATCTACAAGCCAAGTTTGGAAGAAGTGATAGGGAGTCCTATTGGGCTAATGCTCATTAGATGTGGGATGTTTCTGGGAGAAGTCAAATTTAAGTCATGTTAGTGGATGAGGTGGATAAGGGATGTCCTGACAAGGGGTGCAGTGATAACAGGGAAATGCATGGCTTACCTGTGGGTGCCTTTGTAGAAGGCAAGCTACACCTATCCTAGATGCAAACCATTCATGCCTTTTATCTTTATTATTTATTGATTTTTCTTCAAAAAGCTAATCAGGGGACACTACCCTGGCATGGTGACCAGCGGTGGCAATGTTACCCACAAACACTTTCATGAAAATGAGAATGATGGATCGTGATGAGACCCCCTTTCTCTTGTCTATTCCACCAAGAGCCACTACCCTAGCGTGGTAACAAGCTGCTAATAGTGTCATACCTCTAGATGCCCATGGACCTAATAGGTTGGCTCGTGATGAGACCTCCTATCCTCTGACTAGGTCTTGTTTTATTATTTTTTATGGGTCCCTGTATTTCTTGCTGAGAATCCTTTTACTGCTTTCTCGGGGATCCCTAGGCGAAGCATCTGGAGGTTTTGTTTTTAGGCTTTTATCTTTTTCCAGATTCTTTTACCTTCTGGGCCTTTAGCCCCTTATTCCCACAAGGTAAGGTGCAACCCTTAAATAATTGGCCAACCCAATGCCCGAACCAGTGTAATGGGATGGATGAGCGGGAGTAAGATGGAAAGTGGTAAGTATGATAGGAGAAGACGATGAATTTTCATGAATCCCCCCAGTGAAAACTCAAAAACTATGGGCACATGCTTACCAAGGCATCCTATCATCCCCCCCAGACATGGTCAAGTGGATAAGTATAACATCTAATCACCTGTTAGAAAAAAAAAATAACTAAATGCAAATATTCAAAGGTTTTGAGGATCAGAGTGACACATACCATGATACCCGGACTCATCACCTCATGGAGCAAGATCCATCTCTACTACAGGACCAAGCCGAGGTGATGGATGCTCCTGCTACTGACAAAGTGGAGGCATTGAAAGGAAGAAAATATGGGCCCTCCAGGGCCATTCTCAAGTCAATCTGGCTCTCGATACTCCATGTCTAGGACCTGTGGGCCTCAAGACATAATCTCCTTAGTTATCCCTAAAGTGGGGGATAATATCTGGCTCCAACTCGAGGACATGTGCTCATCATAGAGAACATGAGAACCTCAACATCTCTGGCATAACCTGTAACCTGCTTGATATCAACAAAAACTATTACCAATCATTTGGGGTGGTGATATCACCCCCAACTCATATATATATATATATATATATATATATATATATATATATATANATGTACAAATGTGAAAGAAAACTACTCTAGCATGCAATGCAAATGGTATATACAATGAATGCAAATTCCTACCTACTTACATGCACTTACCTGTCATGATGTTGGTGGGTAGTAACGCTTGATGTGCAAAGCGTTCACTGGTAGCTTCAGATCTTCTCCTTCCGTGGTCCCTAGGTTGAAAGAGTTCGTACCTACATGACTCATGATCTTGTAAGGACTCTTCTATAGCCCATCCAATTTTTTGTGCATACTAGGTTTCTCCCTTCTCTTATCCCATAACAATACAAGGTCTCCCTCAGTGAAATCTCTCTCTTTTGCCTTGTGATTGAAGGTGTTTTTTATCTTCTCCTAGTTTTTTCCGATTTGACTTAAGGTGTTTCTTCTAGATTCATCCAACTCTATCAATTGGTTAATTCACCCTTGCATTGCTTCCCCATATGTAGCATACTGTTGAGCAAAACAAAGGATGGGAATTTGGAGCTTTACAGGAAGTTTCTCCTCTAGTCCATATACCAACTCAAAAGGGGTTTTTCCTCTCGAGGTCTTTGTTGTTATTCAATATTCCCACAAGGCGTACTTAATTTTACTATCCCAAGAATTCTTATTCCCCCCCCACGACTTTCTTGATAATATTCATAAGGCTCTTGTTGCTATATTCTGCCAATCTATTTCCTTGCAGATAATAGTTGGAGGAGTGGAATAGGACAATTCCATACTTGAAACAAAATTCTGCTAGTGCATGGGAGCTGAATGCCTTGGCATTGTCTAAGGTGATATTGGAAGGGACACCGAACCTAGTTATGATTCATTCCTCCAAAAAATTCATGACTACTTCCTTAGTGGCCTTCTTTGTGGGGATAGAATCTACCCATGTAGTAAAATAATCTATGGCTATCAGGATCCACCGGTAGCCATTGCTCGAATTATCCTTAAACTCTCCAATGAAATCCAAACCCCATTGTTGAAAAGGAGCTTCTAATACCACATGTTTTAGAGGTTGTGCTGGGATTTTTGTTTTACCAAAGAAGTACTAGCAGGGCTGGCAAGACTGAACATATCGGTGAGTATCTGAAAATAGTGTTGGCCAATAATATCAATCCCTCGGTATGTTGTGGGCGGTAGTGCGAGCTGCAAAATGTCCATCACAAAATCCATAGTGTAATTCTTTTAACAATTTCTCAGCTTCTTCTTGGTTGACACATCTAAGGAGAACTCTATTAGGATCTTTCCAACCAAGGCCATTCTCGGTCAAACAATACTTCATATCCTTAAGTCTCAAATCCCTTCTTTTGTAATCTACTAGGTGATCGGGGCATGGCAAATTCTTAAGGTAGTGGATGATATTGAAATACCACTCATCGTGTTCCAATTCGTTGACCACTACATTTATCTGTTCACTTTCTCCCATCTTTATGGTCTCTTGGTTGCCTTCAGTTAGCATCTAGGCTAGACCCTGTCCCTTTATTATCTTGGTGGGTTTTATCTCTAAGTCATACTCTTGGATTTTGGAGACCCACATACCCCTAGTACCCATAGAATCTTGTTGTGATAGAACATCCTTTACTGTTGGGTATGAAACATAAGCTTTGATTTTGTTGTAACCTATGTAATTTATAAAGTGATTGAGGGACTTCACCAAGGCATATGCTTGCTTCTCAGTAATGGAATAATTTAACTCTGAATATCTAAGGACTTTACTCATGAAATCCACGAGGTGTTCATAATCATCAATGTCCTTTTGTAATAAAAAACCCGCAATGGTATCCTCAGAGGCAAATGAGAATATTATGAAATCTCGTGAAAAATTTGGGCTAATCAAGACTAGGGTTTGGGAGATAGCATTTTTTATATCTTCAAAGGATTTGATGGGTTTATCATCCCAGCAGAAAGCAACGTCCTTCTTTAGTAAAGCACTCATGGGTTTTATCCTTTCTGTGAAGTTTGGGACAAATCTTCGAATGGAATTAATCTTTCTGAAAAAAGGATTGCAAGGACTTCTTATTGGTTGGAGGGAGGACATCTTTATTGACTGGACCTTCTCAAGGCCTATGGAGATTCCCCCTTTTGAAGCCACATGACCCAAAACTTTTCCTTCATCTATCCCGAAAACATACTTCTTATGATTTAAGGAGATACCATATTTCCTACATCGTTGGAAAACAATTCGGTGGTGTGATACGTGGTCTTTCCTATCCTTTGATACAACTGTGAGATCGTCTTGGTAAATCTCTATGATTTTCTGTATGAGATCCCTAAAATCAAAGTCCATTTCTCTTTGGAAGATGGCACCGACGTTCATAAGACCAAACGACATTCTCAAATACATAAAAGTTCCCCATGGTGTAGTAAATGTCGTCTTAAGCTGGTCCTCTCTTTTGAGAAAGACTTGGTTGTATCCAGAGAATCCATCCAGCATGGACATCATCCCTGCCCTTGTAACTCTTTGTAAAAAATGTTCCATGTTTGGAAGGGGATAGTTGTCCTTCAAGGATAATTGGTTAAGGTTTCGTAAATCAACACATAAATGTATATCACCAGCTTTCTTCCGGACAACTACCAAATTCGACATCCATGAGGAATATCTGATGGGAGATATGATACTAGCATCAACCATCTTTTCGAGTTGCTTTTGTATTTGGCTTGCTAATTTAGGATTTATGTGCCTTAGTTTTTTTCGGAAAGTTTTGGATCCTTCTGTCAAAGGTATATCATGTTGGATGAAATCACCCCTATAGGCTTTTAATTCATCATAATTCCAGGAGAAAGTGTCTTTGAATTCTCTAATGAGGTCCAAAATTTCCACCCTTTCCTTCTTAATGGTTCCTTTCCCTATTTTGACCATCCTTGGATCCATTTCCATATTGATGTTGAATTCTAGGGCTTCATTTGCTTGTTTGCTAGGCTTCTTTCTTTTGAAGATGTTGTGTATGTCAAAGAGGTATTCTAAAGGAATACATCCCTTATGAAAGGTGTTATTTTGAAGGTTCACAACCTCCAAGTTCATGGAATCAGCCAGGAAATTTATTTGTGAATCGATGAATTCTTTTCTATTTTCCATGAATCTAATGATCTGGTCATCATCTTCAAAGACTTGCTAATGTTCCAAATTACCTGGGATAGAAGGTCTAAAAAGGACTTCCATTTTGCATAGGTCTCGGAGTGGATCATCACAAGGTTGTGAGGTAGAGGCAGAAACAACCAAGGCATCAACCACATGGTTTTCTTCTCAGGGAATAGCTTCGATTGATACTATCTTGAAATGTTTTGAAATGGATTGTGCAAGGCCACAATACCTCTTCAACTTCTCATTTTTGGTAGAAAATTTTTGCAACACTTGTGATACTATGAGGTCCGAGTCCCCTTTTACCCTTAAGTATTTGATGCCTTTATCAATTGCCAAGTTGAGACCTAGGACCAATGCTTCATATTCAACAATGTTGTTTTTACATTGATATTGAAGCCTATAGGAGTAGCAAAAGGTTTGATGGGAAGGAGTTGTTAAGACAATCCCAACCGCTGACCCAGAACTTGAATGAGATCCATCAAAATCTAGAATCCAAATTCCCTTAGGTGTTTCAGTAGCATCACCCCCATAACTTCCTCCTTGGAAAAACCAATTATCGATGCCATTGTTAATACACAGGAGCTGGTCACTTGGTTCATCGAAGTTTTCAATTAAGGATGCTACAAGGGGTTCTTTGTGGAGGGTGAAGAATCCTCCTTCAAGGTGAGGTATGACTATCTTGGATCCTTGGTCTTGAAAGATTCTAGCCAAGTGTTCTGTAAGGTCTTTGTGGAAAATGATTCCCCAATTAATCAAAGCATCTATCACCATCACATCTATAGTAAAAGGATCTCTAGGGCAAGAGTCAAAGGTAACGTTCAATTTTTTTATAATCCCCTTTGTGAAACCTCCCTATGTGTTTGGTTGTGAAAGGATTAGGCCTAATTGATGCATGACCCATTCAGTGATGATTTTGGTTGTATCTCTTGGGTCGAAGACACAATTATGGAGGAGGGAGTCATTGATTTGGAGAGTGACATAAAAAAGCTGTGACCTCCCCATACTTTGGTCCAATTCTTTCTACTTGGTGGACAAAAGGAGAAAATTCTTCAGGAAATTTATCTTTATATATTTGTGGCAGGGAAGCTTCAACCTCTTCACCTTTGTGTGGAAGGAAAATGTTTTGAGAGGGTTCAACTTTGTTAGGAGGTTCCTCTTCCTAAGAGAAATGGCAAACATCTTGTATGTTGGTGGAACATGTGCTCCACTTCCTACGGGGAGCATCGAGCCTCACCACAAGGATTTCGGGAAGGTTAAGTTTGGTTTCTATAACACTCTCATCACTTGATTCCCAGGGGTCATCATGGTGAAAAAGGTAGATTTGATGGATGGAGTCTTCAAACTTAAGGTTTTCCTAAATTTGGTAGGAAAAATCTTGTGCCTCGTCTAGGGTTGAGCGTGATCGATGCTTGAGGGTGAATTGCAAAATTCCTTCTAAGGATCTCAAGTAATGCTAGAGAACGACCTCCTCTAAGTTTAAGTCAGGTCAGAGATTTTTAAGGAGAAGATTGAATCTATAATTGAAATCCCTAATGCTTTCACTGGACCCTTTGCAAATATTGATGTATTGGGAGTACAAGGATTGTGCATTTTCTTTATTACACCACCTTATTTTGAAAGCTTGTTCTAGCTCTTCGAGAGTTTTGATGCTTCCTTTAGGGAGAAGATCAATCCAGGTTTTGGCATCCTTAGATAGAGAACTTACAAAGAGCCTCATAAATACATCAGGGTGTTCTTGACCAGTTTGATGAAACTGAAAACTTTCACAAAACCGGGTCCAATGCGAGTTACTAGAGGATACTCCTTTCTCTAAAAAACTTGGTATTTGTGAGTAGAACCTGTTATCACTCCAAGAGTCTTTCCCTAACTGTAAAGGGAACGAGCTTGGTAACTTAAAAATGAATTGAATAATGTATAAAATGGATCAAGTTGGATGACTTGATATGCTCTCATTCGCTCAAAATACACATGAATTCACTCAAACATAGAAGGCCTTCAACTATACTTGTTCAGAAAGTTTAATCAAGGTATGAAAGTATGAAGAATGCTTATCATATCAGTAGAATCACATACACAATCACACATGTGAATGACCAACTATAACTGGCAGAATTTTCTTATAAGCTTAGTATATCAATGAAAATATGAGATGACAATCATCTGTCATTAGATATACATAAAAAAATGGATATGACATTTACTCGTAAACATGGAAAAACTGAACAAACTGTAGTGAAAGAAGCTTTTGTTTCAATATGTATTCATAATGTCTCAAATATAGGAATAATAGCCAAATATCCAAAGTCGAGCCCCCCTATGTCATGTTTCCTCTATGGGCTTAAATAACATTGACAAAATAGTTATCACATCTTAAAGGAAAGGATCAAATGCCTACAAAATCTCCCAATCAAATCAATTACAAATATTCAGGATCTAGATCCTATATTCATGGAGTCAAACCCTATCAAAATCTAAATCTTCGACAACCCCTTCTGCTTGGTGGAGGATGAATGTACCTTATGGAAACTTCAATCAGAACTGGGCATTGACACCTTTTCATCCTTGACCAAAAATGGAATTCAATTCAAATTTGTCTTCTACCTCGTTGGAAAATCCTTGGTTTGTAGCACAACACATGCAAAAATGGTCGACAACTACGACAAACAGTTGAAGAAAGCCATTTGAACAAAATTACTTGAAACTTTGATTGAACCCTAACTTGTAGCTTGATATATTCGTTTCCTGAACTCATGATGTTGCCTTCAATTACAATGATACTACTTAGCCTTCATATCATTGCATTTTACTTGATTTCCATATCACTATGTATATGTATTTAAAGATTCAATTAGGATTAGCACATACATTTGCATAAATGATATATATAGGATATTATTATCATTTGATTGTTGGAGAAGGTCTGCTACCCACGTCTTCATATGCATGCTCTTATTTCTTTAGGAAAAAACAATGTATAAGCAATGTAAGGGAACCGAGCCCCTGTAGAGTACTGTGACTGGTAGTGATTATATAATTTTCCATGGCTAGTGTTCTGGTAACCATACTTCATATTTGTGCTTCATAGTTTTCATGATCAAAACTAGAAATTATATTTAGGCCAAAAAGGATATATACTTCTTCCATAGTTATATCAAGTATATGCCTCATATATATATATCTGAATATAGTTAGCCATCATGAAAAAACTGGTATCAAAACTTGAGGCCAACTTCCTGTAGTTCATTTATATTCCTTAAGTATTCTTTCAAACTGTTTCTCGAGTCTCTTGTCAATGGGCTGAATCTTATCCAAGAAATATCGTATCGCCACAAGACGAGCAATCACAGGATGATCTCGGACAGAACGACCTTCTGCTTTAAAAAGTAAGTAGAAAACTATTGACTGACAATAACACAACAACAACAACTGCTTCACCTCCAGATAGCTCATGCCTTCTTTGGTTGCATGTTTGTTCCATCTCACCCTCTGTTGCAGAAACTGAACGATATTCAGGTTATCAAGTCCATCCTTGAATTCTAGAAGTGTGCAAATGAGAGCAGATTTACTCTGAATTCGAGCATATGCAAGAGAAGCAACTTTCTCCATTTTCATACTTATCAACAACACCACAGAGGAAGAAACGTAACAGGGTTGAGAAGTCGAACTGGGGGTTCTGAAGAATTAATGCATGAAGTACGAGTAAATTTTGAAGCCAACGCATCGATCAAACACTGATTGTGTTGGATTTCCACTCTCAATGCGAAGAAATGTGTATTTCTTGAACTCCGTTGTCTTATTTACTGTGTGCATGAGTATGATACGACCCTTGTTATATGTAAAGCCTAGAAAATCGCACCTCCAAACCCTGCAAACACTTGGTATATACTGTAGATACTTTTCAAACTGGCAAGCGTTCGAAAATAACAACTCATTTGTCTTCTTGGCGCCTTGGTATGACACGACCCTACAAAGTTGGCACCTATAAATCTAGGCCAAAAGCAATTGTCTGCATTTTGTTTTTTATTTATACGATCCGACGTGCATAAGGTGTTTGGAGAGTGTGGCTTTTATATGCGCCGACGTTCACATAGCTATATCGATGAGACATGGAATGGTAGGCTAGGCGCATGGCGCTTGGTCTTGGCTTGACTTTGTGTGGTTTATGTGTTAGATATTATGACTTGGTGACTCGATATATGTGATAGCTCATGGACCTTGGCAGATAGATAATGAGTTAGGATGAGGATAACACACTCAAGCACACACCACCTTTTGGCCAAAGTTTTCAAAAAACGTATATCTTTTTATTTGAAAATATAAAAATACATAAAAACTAGGGGTTTAGGCAAAAATAACAGTTTATTGTTTTTATTGGAATTCAAGTCAAAAGACTGTGATCATAGGATTTTTTGGTAGAAGATGAATGGGAAAAAAGTGATCAGTAAAAACTTGTCAGGGCTAAATGGGAAATTTGAGGATTATAACAATGGGCGAAAGACCAGAGAAAATGACAATTTAGCATGAAATGATGAAGATGCTTAAAAAATTTAAAAGGACATTTGAGCGCTAACATATGGCTCCAACTGGGATGGAGACCTCCCTGCGAGGCTCCAATAACCTAGAAGTTTCAATGGCCTTTCCATTGGGCTATGGAGTCAATAGTCAAACATTCTCTAAACATCTTCAAAACCTGTCTTTATTCCAGCAAACTAACTGCTATTGCTGAAACTCTTGAAAGAAATCACATGCTTGGGAAGCGAGCTAATTTCCTATACTTCCCTACTCTAACCAATTCTGCAACTTGTTCAAGTAAAGGCAGACTTCCATAACAACTATTCAAGTAGTTTCAAAACTGAAAATATTTTGTCCATACCACTGATCAATAAAATATGTCTGTGATGTAACAACAATGATAAAAAATCCTCCAGAAAAGAGGACTCAAGACTCACCCGGAAGTGATGATGAGTAAAATAAATCTGAAATTTCCACGTACTCTGAACCATATAACTCCATCAACGCTGCAACTGGATCCTTGAAACCAAGATCTGAAACATAGTGATCAATGAGTGCCTCATCCATGAATGCCTCTCTACTTGCAAACAACTGACTTTCTAGTTCTCTTGTGATCAAATCTTGATCATCGGTGGAAACAATCATTTCTTCAGAATGATGCTCATAAGATAATGACAAAACAGAGTTTACATCATATGGATTTTGATCAACTAAGAACATATAGTCATCAATGCACTCATCAACTATTTCATCCTCAAAATTGTTTGAAAACTGCTCATGAAATTGACATGCATACCTGTCCATAGAATTATCTGCAAACATGGAAGAATCTGATCGACAATCTAACATATACTTACATTCCTGCTGTTGTTCCAAATGTTCTTCATATTCATTACCTTCTTGCTCAAAATATGAAATATACTAACAGTTTCCTTGCTCATATGTTTGCAAAATTTCAAAGTAAATTGGATCTCAAACTCTCTGAGAAGCACGAATGTTCTCCTCAAGTTCCTGGGAATCTTTAAATAAACATGCTAAGGATGAAGGATTCCTTTCTAACAGGAGAAGAACAAGTTTTGAATGCTGTGCCATAACATAGTATACCATGGCAGTGATCTCAGTAGGTCGGATCTCCAAGGGCATGCTATGATAAGTGTTGTAGAACCTTTTGTTGAAGATAGACAAAGCTTCTTCTTCCCCTCTCTTCAAAGCATGAAAATCAGTGAGGTAAAAATCAAAAGATTTGTTCTCACCCCAGTGCTTCGAAAAATCATTTGACAACTCGATCCAAGAGACAATAAAATCAATTCTCAAATCCTTAAACCATACTGCAGCATCTCTGAACAAAGTTTTTTAAAACAACCTCATAATAACATCATCATGAATAATCTCGAATTGATCAACAAAATTTTCAAAGGCCCCAAATGCCTCTTAGCTGAAACATGATCTTCACCAGAAAACCGGGGAAGATATTCAAAGAAATCAAGAGGATAAGGGTTAAGGAGATATGGAAGCCTCAAAGGTTTAAACAACTTCATTCTAATTTTAGTTTGAAAAGAAGTGGGCTGATCATGAGGATAAACAAGTTGATGGCAAGGCTCAAAAGTAATGGAAAAAGGTACTAAGATCTTAGAAGGTTTTGAAACAGTCTTAATATCCGCAAGGTTACATGGCTGCTCAAAGTTAGGAGGTATTTGAATACAAAGATAATCTTTATGAACAAGTTGAAGTGAAGACACTGAATCAACATCTACAATACAAGCAGTATGCATATCTTCTTCTTCTAATTATGGATATATAAAAGAAGGTTGATGATCATCCGAATATACAAAACATAATATGATCCTTTTGATACGTGAAGGGAAAAGAAAGAATGAGCTGATAAAGAACAAAAACAGTTCATCAAGAAGACTCATAAACTGATAACTGGATTTTCCCTGATGCCCTTTCATCTTTCTGTCAACCGGATTCTCCCCAGTGGAGTCTTTGATTGTGGAGTCACCAGGCAGATTGTTACAGTCAATTTTTGTGTCCTCCCTTGGTCTGCCATCAAAAGTAGGATCTGTGTCATTCTCCAAGAGAAACTATACTTCACTTCCGTTCCCCGACAACGAAGCCATTTTTTCATCACTCCAAGAGTCTTTCCCTGACTGTAAAGGGAACGAGCTTGGTAACTAAAATGATTTGAATAATGTATAAAATGGATCAAGTTGGATGACTTGATATGCTCTCATTCACTCAAAATACACATGAGTTCACTCAAACATAGAAGGCCTTCAACTATACTTGTTCATAAAGTTTAATCAAGGTATGAAAGTATGGAGAATGCTTATCATATCAGTAGAATCACATACACAGTCGCACATGTGAATGACCAACTATAACAGACAAAATTTTCTTATAAGCTTTGTATATTAATGAAAAGATGAGATGACAATCATCTGTCATTAGATATACATAAAACAATGGATATGATATTTACTCATAAACATGGAAAAGTTAAGAAATGAAAAAACTGAGCAAATTGTAGTGAAAGAAGCTTTTGTTTCAATATGTATTCATAATGTTTCAAATACATGAATAATAGCCAAATATCCAAAGTTGAGCCCCCCCCTATGTCATGTTGCCTCTATGGGATTAAATAACATTTACAAAATAGTTATCAAATCCTAAAGGAAATGATCAGATGCCTACAAAATCTCCTAATCAAATCAATTACAAATATTCATGATCTAGATCCTACTTTCATGGAGTCAAACCCTATCAAAATCTAAATCTTCGACAACCCCTTCTGCTTGGTGGAGGATGAATGTACCTTATGGAAACTTCAATTAGAGCTGGGCATCGACACCTTTTCATCCTTGACCAAAAATGAAATGAAATTCGAATTTGTCTTCTACCTCATTGGAAAATCCCTCGTTTGTAGCACAACAGGTGCAAAATGGTCGACAACTGCTACAAACAACCGAAGAAATCCATTTGAACAAAATTACTTGAAACTTTGATTGAACCCTGACTTGTATCTTGATATCTTCATTTCCTGAACTCATGATGATTCCTTCAAATACAATTATACTACTTAGCCTTCGTATCATTGCATTTTGCTTGATTTCCATATCACTATGTGTATGCATTTAAAGATTCAATTAGGATTAGCACATACATTTGTATAAATGATATATACATCATCTTATTATCATTTGATTGTTGGAGAGGGTATAGTACCCAAGTCTTCATATGCATGCTCTTATTTCTTTAGGCAAAAACAATGTATAAGCAAGGTGGGGGAACCAAGCCCCTGTAGAGTACTCTGATTAGTGTTATGATAACCATACTTCATATTTGTGCTTCATAGTTTTCAAGATCAAAACTGGAAATGATCTTTAGGCCAAAAAGGATATATACCTATTCCATAGTTATATCAAGTATATGCCTCATATATATATCTGAATATAGTTAGCCATCATATCAAAACTGGTATCAAAACTTGAGGCCAACTTCCTATAGGTCATTCATCTTCCTTAAGTATTCTTTCAAACAGTTTCTTGAGTCTCTTGTCAATGGGCCGAATCTTATCCAAGAAATCTCGTATCTCCATAAGATGAGCAATCACATGATGATCTCAGACAGAATGACCTTCTGCTTTAAAGAGTAAGTAGAAAACTATTGACTGGCAATAGCACAACAACAACAACTGCTTCACCTCCAGATAGCTCATGCCTTCTTTGGTTGCATGTTTGTTCCATATCACCCTCTTCTGCAGAAACTAAACGATATTCATGTTATCAAGTCCATCCTTGAATTATGGAAGTGTGAAAATGAGAGCAGATTTACTCTGAATTCGAGCATATGTAAGAGAAGCAACTTTCTCAATTTTCATACTTTTCAACAACACCACAGAGGAAGAAACGTAACAAGGCTGAGAATTTGAACTGGGGGTTATGAAGAATTAATGCATGAAGTACGAGTAAATTTTGAAGCCAATGCATTGATCAAACATTGATTGTGATGGATTTCCACTCTCAATGCAAAGAAATGTGTATTTCTTGAAATCCATTGTCTTATTTACTGTGTGTATGAGTATGATACGACCCTTCTTATATACAGAGCCGTAAAAATTTCACCTCCAAACCCTCCAAACACTTGGCATATACTGTAGATACTTTTCAAACTTGCAAGCGTTCGGAAATAACAACTCATATGTCTTCTTGGCGCCTTGGTATGATATGACCCTCCATATCTGCAAAGTTGGCACCTGTTAATCTAGGCCAAAAGCAATTGTCTGCATTTTGTTTTTTATTTTACCTCTTGAGCATGATCCCAGATGCATAACGCATTTGGAGAGTGTGGCCTTTATATGCACCGACGTTCACATAGCTATATCGATGACGTGGGTAAAAAGTGATCAATAAAAACTTGTTAGGGCTAAATGGAAAATTTGAGGATTATAACAATGGGAAAAAGACCAAAGAAAATTGGAATTCATCATGAAATGATGAAGACACTTAAAAAAATTTAAAGGACATTTGAGCACTAACATACCCCTTTGGGTAGGTCATGTAATCTCCCTTGGGTGTTATTTAAGTTAAGAGAGCCAAAGAGTTCTTGGTGAGACCATTTTGGAGAATTTGGAGAAGTAACAAGGTTTGTAGGGGTAACAAAGACCACAGTTGAAAGGGGTAAGTACTGACGTCTGCTACAGGTCGTCATTTGTGGAGTCGCCAGATAATTTTCTTGAAATTATCAAAAGATAAGGGAAATGACCCTTAGTTGAGTCATCAGGTAAGCTTGCAAGATAAAGACTCTTTGAGGAAAGGCTTATTGAAAAAGTGTCATCTTTTGAGGAGAATTGTCTCAGTGTTCCCTGTCAGTGGTGCCAAAATGTTATCGCACAATTTGTACTTGGAAGTAAAGGATAGGTGAAAGAAAGACAAATTGATGAAACTGAGACTATCCTACCACTGTCACCTCGATAGGATATCTCTTTCTATTTAGGGTGGTGGGCCCAGGGGAGACGTCCCCGGTGACCTGGTGTTTTGAGAAGGCAAAGGCTTATGGATAAGTAAAGTTTCCCCCCTCACAAGTCACCACCGATCATAGTTTCCGGCTAAAAAACCAATAAAGATGAAGGATAACCAGAAGTGTACCTTCTCGAGATAAAGCAACAAGAAAACTATATATGTGCAGGATTACTTGCTGGTTAGTACTTCATATAATCTAGGACTTTCTGATATAAAGCAATTGATAGACAATATTGATGAAGAAAATCAATGATGTACAATATATTACTTCACAATAAATGCTAAAGAAGCTTCACAATGAGCAATAACGATTTATCATCAATGTCAAATACCAACATTCATTAGAAGCAATGACTAGCCAATCTTTCAATTGCTCAATAAGGATTTAAATGCTGCAACGTATAAATATAACTCAAATGGATAATAGAAGCATTAGGGTTAGTGGGTTATTTTAGGATAGGTTTAGAAGATGTTAGTAATTGTTCAAGAGTATTTGGAAGTTGTGATCAAGAGTACTTAAGTGCAAGGTCTTAGACTAGTGCGTTATTAGGGAAAATGGAGTCAAACTAGATGCAAAAGTTGAAGGATGAAATGATAATGGTTGGCCTAAAGACAAGATAGATATGATGGTTGAAGTGTTTCTAAGGCAAGGCTTCAACCTATCAACCCTAGGGGAAGACGACTCACTAAGGTGTAGTAAACCTAGGCCTTAGTGCATCTTCCTCCTTCTTTAGCTCAAAGGGAAAAGTAAAAATGGCTAGCTTGAAGAGTGAGTGGTAGAGTGTTGCTATGACAAGGCTCTAACATTTATCTTCAACAAATAACATGGCTCTTAACATATCTTAGTAGGGACTTGAAACAAGGACACCAACATGTGCTTATTCCCTAGGGTTTAATCAACAAATTTCATTAAAATGCAAGTAAAAGATACCATAGTCATTCAAGAAAAGAAGGATTGCAAAAATTCATTTACATTCATCAACCATTCATTAAGCCAAACCCTAGTTGTAAACCTTCCACCAAGAAAATGCATAAAATAGCCAAGAAAATCCTCCTTCAACAAGTGCGCATCAATATTTCAGCCAAAAACCCTAAAGGAGGGTGCAAATTTCAGACCTCACATAAGTGTGAGTGAAAGATGATGAAAATAAGAGAGTTTTAGCTCTCTATTTATACAATAGCAATGACCTTAATTTAATTTTAGGTCGCCAAAAGGCTGACAAGGCCAAAATACATAATAATATTATTTTACATTAAATGTCATAATTTAAAACCCTAATCAAGCAAAAGTGAAGATGTCATGCCCTTTTTAGGGTGACGTTATCCCTTTCTAGGGCAACATGGGCCTCCTGGGGAAAAACATTAGCCCTTCTTGGGCCTCTAGAAGCTGCCACACGTTCCAACCATGCCTCAACTACCTCCCAAAACTCCCATATCGCTGGATGACGTCAAAATATGTTCCGGGTGATGTCATGGGCCTTCCAAGGCCAACATCCCAGTGGAAAGGGCACAACCCTCCTCGGTAAGGATCTTCCAGGCTACCTCTATGGAACATCCTCCTCTTCTTCGATCCAAAACCCTCTGACCTATCTCTGCTCCCTGTCAGGGTCTGAACATCCATCTGGTGGTCTCTCAGCCCCATGGAGGTCTGAACTAATCATCTCCCCATGTGTACCTGTCCAATATGGTACCTGTCTATCGGGTATGATCCTACACATCAACAGATATACCCTCCATGGGCTCACAGGTCACAGGGATCATAGCAATGTCAATCACATCCAATCATCAATTTTATTAAACATGTGCATAAAACCCTTTTTGCCCAGTCAAGTTCTCAAAGACATTACACAAATCTGCAAGCCAAGTTTGGAAGAAGTGACAAGGCATCCTATTGGGCTAATTCTCACTGGATGTGGGATGTTTTTGGGAGAAGTCAAATCCAAGTCATGTTAGTGGATGAGGTGGATAAGGGATGTCTCAACAAGGGGTGCAGTGATAGCAGGGAAATGCATGGCTTACCTGTGCGTGCCTTTGTAGAAGGTGAGCTACACCTGTCCTGGATGCAAATGTTTCCAATCCCATTCATGCCTTTTATATTTATTCTTTATTGTTTTTTCTTAAAGAAGCTAATTAGGGGACACTACCCTGGCGTGATGACCAGTGGAGGAAATGTTACCCACAAACAATTTCATGAAAATGAGAAGGTTGGCTCATGATGAGATCCCCTTTCTCTTGGCTATGCCACCAAGAGCCACTACCCTGACATGGTAACCAACTACTAGTAGTGTCATACCGCTAGATTCCCATGGACCTAATAGGCTGGCTCGTGATGAGACCCCCTATCCTCTGACTAGGTCTTGTTTTATTATTTTTTATGGGTCCCTCTGTTTCTTTCCGAGAATCCTTTTACTTCTTTCTCGAGGATCCCTGGGCGAAGCATCTCGAGGTTTTATTTTTAGGATTTTATCTTTTTCCAGTTGCTTTTACTTTCTGGGCCTTTAGCCTCTTCTTCCCACAAGGTAAGGTGCAACCCTTAAATAATTGGCCAACACAATGCCCGAACCAGTGTAATGGGATGGATGAGCGGGAGTAAGATGGAAAGTGGTAAGTATGACAGGAGAGGACGATGACTTTTTGTGAATCCCCCCAGTGGAAACTCAAAACCTATGGGAACGGGCTTACTAGGGCATCTTGCCATTCCCCCTAGACATGGTCAAGTGGATGAGTATAAGATCCAAGCACCCGTTATAAACAAAAAGAACTAAATGGACATATTCAAAGGTTTTGAGGATCAGAGTTACATATACCATGATACCCATACTCATTACCTCATGGAGCAGGATCCATCTCTGCTACAGGACCGAGCCGAGGTGATCGATGATGCTGTTGTTGACAAAGTGGAGGCCCTAAAAGGAAGGAAATATGGGCCCTCCAGGGCCATGCTCAAGTTGATCTGGCTCTCGATACTCCATGTCTAGGACCTGTGGGCCTTGAGACATAATCTCCTTAGTTATCCCTAAAGTGGGGTATAACAATTTGAAAAAGGGATAAACTTGCACCAAATAGACATACTTTCAAATCCAACTTACGAATGTGAAAGAGACAAGTTCACTCGATAATATTTTCTCTTTTTGAAACGAGTCAGAAAAGAGCTTAAATTAGACTCGTTTGGGAGTACTCTAGGTATAGGTCAACATGTTTATGAGTAAGAAATGAGGTTCAAAATAAAGTCATGTATTAGTTATAAGGGACTCCCGGTCCTATGTGTAAGTTTTAAACCTGTGAAGTAAAGCAATGCATATAGATTTTTAAGAAAAACAAAATTTAATCAATGGCTCATTCACATAGTACACAAAGATTTATACCGGAAACCATTAACCGGGAAATTCTTTCTTATATTTATTATATCGAATTTCACCATTCACAATACAATATATACAATGTTTTTAGGTATTCCATAGATACCAAAACCCTAATCCCTTAATCCGAGATTAATTTACAAAACTGCTAAAAATAGTAAAATCCGCTAAAAATAGCAAAAACCACCCAAAACAAAATTTTTGGGCACTGCCCTCGGCTACCGCCCATTACCGAATGCTATGCGTAACTCGGGGGGGGGGGGGGGGGGGGG
>SNQJ01S0005890.1:54133-105468 GCA_010110895.2 Picea sitchensis | reverse complement strand
AAAAATGGTTAAGCTGATAAAAATTTATAGAAGAAATAAAAGAGGTATGTATTTAAGTACTATGATATATGTTAGGAAAAAAATATATTGAAAATAGTAAACAACATTAATTTTAAAAATATATATATTTGGAATGTGCATAGTTGACTCTATATGCATCTGTAATTTTATCGATAATGGATTTGTGTAACCTATAGAAAAAAAACATCACAAATAAATATATTGAGAGGTATTTAGAAAAATTGAGGATTTAATATATTTGTAGTGCAAACCACCAAGTTTGTCAACTCAATAAACATCTATGCTACAGTTTTCAATCCAACTGAAAAAAACTTAAATGAAAAGAATGTGTTAGGGACTTAACCTCCCTAACCCCTCATGTAGGTAGAATAATATATTTCCATGTAATAAAGGTCGATATTAATAAGGCCTAGCAATAAGGAAGAACAAGTAAAATGTAAGAAGACCTAATATAAGCTTCTGCTTCTAGAAGGGTATTCCTCTAGATTGTTATTTTGGATAGATATATTTAGTATAAATATGAGTAGAGGGTATGAGAAGTTTTTTCTTGAGAAGTATTGTAATAGAGAGTTTCTCTATTGGAGTTTTCCCCCTCGAAGAGGCAAGTGAACATTGTTTCCTATCAATAAATGTATTATTTTTGTTTTGTGGTCTCATCTATGGTATTGTTTCGTTGTTATTCTCTGCAATATTTTTTTTTCCAGCTATTATTTTAGATCTGGCACCTTACAAGTGGTATCAGAGCACGTTTCTTGGAAAAAAATTGTGGGTTATTTGTTTCCAAGGTAGAGTCGTATTATGTTGTCTTAAATATGTAGAGATATGTCGTTCGGTGCATGAATCCACAGTCGGGGAAGAATGCACACAGGAACTACAAGTGGTACTTAAGCACAGATTGTTAGCCACACTTGTAACCCATTTCGATACCCATTTGAGTGGTAGCGCATCATAAAACACCAGTATACAAATCAACATAGATATCCTGAAACCCTCAATAGATAAACCAATGAGTCTCATGACTTCTATAGTGCTACCGAGAACAAAACTCAGGAAAATACTCTCTAGTACCTAGGTAGTCGGGTAGTATGGCTAAGGGAATGGTCTAGCCTCCTTAGTTGGTTCACTAAGATATTGGAATGAGTACTAATGTTAGACCCCACATGTATATCATAGAGCTATAACACGGGGCATACCCTTGTTTGTAGAAACCCTGCATACCCTAACCCCGGGGATGGAAAAAGACGTAGAAAAGACAAGATCTATTTCCATGCAAATTTACCTCCTGCGTTATGGTTGCTAAATTACTACATATTTTTTCCTATTGATAAATTGGGCCTCTCAACATTTCACTATTCTTCATATCAGAGTATAACTCTGTGGGAGTTGAAAAAAGAGTTTAGTGGTCCCGCTGGCACACTTATTAGGGACCTATCCCATGGGATTCCTCTCTTCTCCCTGATTCTCATGGTATTTATCACTTTTAGTATAATGTTTTTAATGGACCCATACCCTCTTCCAGTGCCCTTATTTTTCCCCTAACCCATTGGATTCCCCTTTTCTCCCTGATCGTAGTGGTACCTATCAATTAACACCCTTCTTCTTAGTGGTCCCACCCACCCCCCTCGTCCCCCTGGTTCCCCCACTTTGATACGGATTTTATGAGCAGAATGAAATGACTACAGATTATTAACAGGTGTTTAACACAAAATAATAGAGATATTGTAAAACTAGTTTTCTATTGAATAAGGAAATAAGCTAAAACTGTAAAATGCAGCGGAAACAAGTTTGCTGGAATGGTGGCGTCTTATCTCTGAGAAGAGATGTGACGACTGCCCTCATTCGCAAGAAGATCATTACAATGAGGCTCTGAAGGCCTTTTTACAATAAACAGGAATTCGAAAAACCCTAGACATCCAAAAACCTAACCGTAGGAGATGAAGCACCAAAAGTCATGTGGGCCCCATTTGGGTAAGTTAATACATCAACTTTTGGGGGTCGTAACTTTTGCATACGATCTTCGTTTTAGGTGTATGATAGCCCGTTGGAAAGGTGTCTTCTAGGAGATTCATTTTTGGGGCTCAATCATGCCTTTGGCTATCATTGAGAATATCAATCCTGAAAAACCTTCATTTAGGCCCTCAAAATCGCCCCGGAAGTTAAAACTGCTAAAAATAGTAAATTGCCAAAATTGTTAGAAAATTGTTTTGAGCCAGTTGGAAGATGTGAGTGGCCACTGATATCCACCTAGATTAATCCTCCCTCCTTAGGAAGAAATGATCTCCATTGCGTTGAGTTCCCCCATCACATGAGGAAATTTATGTTGAATTTGGCTTCGGGTGAGCCACTTGCCTTGGTGCAGGAGCTACCATGCTTTGACGACTTGATAAAGATGGATCCTTTGTTTTTGATTTCCCTTGATCTGTGTTTCCACAATCTGATCATTGGATGCCTATTGTATGCATTCGGGGTTGAGCTCTGTTGGTGTCAACTACTCTGCTATGTTTGAGGTGTCCAATAATGGTGGGAAATAAGGATGAAGGAGATCCACGTTGAACACTGGGTGCAGGCCAAGGAAAAGAGGAATGTTGAGCTCAAAAGAATTATCCCCCATGGCCTTGGTGATGGTGTACGACCCATAACGGAGTGAGAAAAGATTCTGATGGGGTCCTGTAAGGCGTTCTTTCTGCATGTGCAACCAAAATTTTTCGCCCACCTGAAACTTATGTGGCACCTGACGTTGATCATGGTGTTTCTTGTACTTGTCATTAAAATTTTGTAGGATATCCTAAACCAAGTGGCTTTGTCAGCTTCAGTTGGAGCAGGAGATGAGTCAGTCGAGGTGACTGCAAGGGGAAGTGCGACATCTATGGGACCCAATGGTTGGAATCCCAACCCAACCTGAAAGGGGTTGTGGTCGTTTCAGCTACGAAGGGCTCGGTTGTAGCTATGTTGGACATAGGGAAGGCTCTCATCCCATGTGTGAGGGTGATTTTAATTATACATGTGAAGGATATGCACAATCATTCGATTTACGACCTCGATTTGGCCATCTGTCTGGGGGTGGAAGGTCGTGGATTAGGTGAGCTTAGTGTCCAGCAGTGACCAGAGGCTCGACTAGAATATGCTAATAAATTGACTATCCCGATATGAGACAATGGTTTTTGGGATTCCAAAATGTACCCAGACTCATTCAAAGAAGACCTTGGCAGTGGCCTCTGTTGTGATGTTCTTCTTGCAGGAAACCATAATCTCCATCTTAGAAAAGCGATCAACAACCACAAAAACACAGTCATTTCCTCGCTTGGTGGATGGGAGGCCTGACATGTAGTCCATTGAGATGGATTCCCATGGTCTTTCAGGAGTAGGAAGAGGGGTGTATAGGCCTTGTTTCTTAGTGGTCAGTTTTTCAATAGCGCAGGGAGTGCAGGACCTGATATACTTGCTGACCTCATGTCGAAGTTTTGTCCAGTAGAAATGTTTCTATAGCATCGCCACTATATTTTCGATGCCAAAGTGTCCTGCCACTCGACTATAGTGGGATTCCCAGATCAGCTTCACTCGCTTGCTTGATGGAAAACAAATATGGCCCAGATGACACAACAACCAATCCTGGAGATAAAAATTATCGACAACTGTGTTTGCACCCAACATTTGGTAGGTGGTGGGAAAGTCTAGATCTATCGCATAGAGTTGGGGCCATCAATAGGTCTCATGGCCGTAAGAGTCTAGCAACATGGTGAGTTCCATGACTGGCAGTTTGCTGAAGCAATCAACGATGTGATTGGTGCTTCTTGTTTTATACTTGATGTTGAGGTGGAATTGCTGCATGTATGTGGACCACTTTTGATGGAGATCATTATGAAATTTTCCTTGTGTCTGCATGAACTGTAGTAGCTTATGATCATTGTGGATGATTGTCTCCTTCCAAAGAATGTAATGTCTCCACTAGCGACAGGCTTGTAGTATATTTCTTTGTCATAAGAAGGGTCTCACTATGAGAGGCCATGGCATGGTCGTGCTGAGTGAGAATGGTGCCCACCACATATTCTGAAGCATCTGTCTCGATATCAAAGGGATCTTGCAGGTCTGGTAGTGAAATTACTATGGCTGAGAAAAAGAGTTGCTTCAAATCATCAAATGCTTTTTGTTGGGACCGACCCCATGCAAATTTTTCCTTACCACCACCTGTGGTTATTTGGCTAAGGTCCCATGCAATATGGGAGAATCCCAACAGGAACCTGTGGTAGAAATTGGAAAGGTCCAGCAAGATCTGAAGCTCAGTGAGTGTGGTTGGGGCTGGCCAGTCACAGATGACTTGGATCTTGGCTGGATCCACATGTACGCCATGTTGATCAATGATCTAGCCGAGGTAATGGACTCTTTCCATGCTGAAGGAGAATTTTTCCAAGTTGGATATAGCTTGTGATGCCACAGGGTGTGCATAACCTATTGAATATGCTGTGTGACATCCCCCAAAACTAAAACATTTCTTATTTTGTGTGCTGGAAATTTATTTCCATTTTAGGCAAATTCGAATCTAGAATTTTTTTTCCATTTATGGCAATTCTGAATTTCGAATTTAATAATTGCATTTAATTATTGTGACTGTTGGGCATAGATCTATTTGGACTCAACTAAATATTTGACTATGACACTTGTATCACAACATAACATTTTATATTAACTGTAGGAGGACAAATGGAACAACCATGTTAAAAAATCAGCTGACCATGACTCCATGAGTGGGGAACAAGTTGGAACTACCTCTGGGCTGATGATTACAAGTGACAAATTAGAGATTTGGCCACTGACAACCCTTGAAAATTAGGGATTAAGAAAATTTACGAAAATCCACAAAGGAGGGAAAAGACCTGGGCAAGAAAATATATATATAACATATGCAACGAGGCAAGACGCTACCAAGTATACTGGGAAAGGATTCATGAGATTTCTTGCTATTATGAACACTGTGGATTTAGTGTGAGGCAAGAGGAGCTTGTTGAAATAGAATCACCTTGTTGTTATGAGAATTGTTGAGTAAGTGTGAGGCAAGAGGATAACTGTTGGAATTGAAGGACATAACTGAGGAGGAGTTTCCAAGTTTTCCCTCATGGATTCATGGTCAGGCTAGGGGGTGAATCGAGCAAATGATTTTGGCTGCCCTATTCTACAGTTGGGAGGAACATGGTTGTTCCCTTTGTCTTTCCGCGGATTGGATTCAGATATGTTGTACTACCCCTCTCTATTATGAATGGCTATGTTTTTATTTCGATGTTATGTTAAATCCGAACTCGAATGATGTCCATTCTCTGTCTGAATGATTTTTTTTCTATTGCATTGTGTTGATTAAATTGGAACTGTAACATTTTCCATTTTGTTTATTGTGGGGAATATATGTGAAGGAAATATGTAATAATATTTCTATAAGTAAGTAAGGGAAGGAGGTGATTAATGTCAATGAGGCAAATACTCTCTATAGATAAATTCCCGAGAAACCAAACTCAGATCCCTTGGAACATCATTTATAATGACCAAACTCTGACGGAATGATATTCTTAATCATGTATTTACATAGATGCACAGATCTAGTACTATTGACATTTAATGTATTGATTAAAAGAGGCTATAAGTGAATATTATAGAATTTACCTTATAAAGAGGATTTTATCCTTTGTGCTCCTTCTGTGCGGGTAAAACTCTTATGTCTTTATGCTTTTGGAATTTGGGAGTTGTCGTATACTGTGGTACGAGTATACAATGTATTCGGGAGTTGATGTGTATTGTGGTTTGGAATTTGAAACCTCGAAATCCCGAAAACTGAAATCCTAAAGTGTTGGTCCCACACCCTTTCATCTTTCGATATTCGGGAGTTGATGTGTATTTTGGTTTGGCATTTGAAACCCCAAAATCCCAAAACCCAAAATCCCGAAGTGTTGGTCCCACACCCTTTCACCTTTTGAAAATTCAGGAATTGTCGTATATTGTGGTTTGGTATTTGAAACCCCGAAATCCCAAAATCCCGAAACTCGAAATCTCGAAGTGGTGGTCCCACATCCTTTCACTTTTCAGAATTAGAAAGTTGTCGTGTATTGTGGTTTGGTATTGGAAACCTTGAAATCCTGAAATCCTGAAGTGGTGGTCCCACATCCTTTCACCTTTTGGTAATTTGGGAGTTGATGTGTATTGTGGGTTGGTATTTGAAACCTCGAAATCCCAAAACCCGAAATCCCAAAGTGGTGTTCTCACAGCCTTTCACCTTTCAAAATTCGAGAGTTGTTGTGTATGGTGGTTTGGTATTTGAAACCTCAAAATCCTGAAACCTGAAATCCTGAAGTGCGGGACCCACCTTCCCTTTTTCCACATTTCGGAGGTTTGTATGTGTGGTTGTTTGGGCACTTGCACTCACAAAATCCTGAACTCCGAGTTCTCGAAGTACTAATCACCTTTCAGGAGTTGCAGTCTGTTGATGATTGACTTTTGTGCTCATGAAATACCAAACCCCGAAACCTGAAGTACTCAACATCTTGTTGCAATTTCGGGAAATGTTGTGTGTTGATGCCCAACTCTTATACCCGCGAAACCCCGAATGCCGAAACCCCAAAATGTTGGCCCACAGTTGTTCCGTATTTTGGATTTCGACAAAACAACATGGTCCTTTGCTTTGTTCGACACTTGTGGTCATCGAAACCCGATTGACCTTTGTTTTCTTCACAAAGCGGTAGGGACTTAGAAGAAATTGATTTTTATGGGAACAACTCTATTAATGTAATGAATGGACTGGTAAAAGAATGTTGGAGAATCTCCATCCTGGATAGGGGTATGGGAGTAATAGACCGGATTACAAGTCAACTGTATTGCAGACATAGGGTAATATTTTTATGTAGGTTTTTGGTCATAAAAACCCCAGAGTGGTTTGTATTGTTAAGACTGTCATAGTATTATAGGTACTAGCAGATAAGAGAGTAGTTATAAATTTCATTATCTTAATTAAACATTGAAGTGATGAGTAGATACTCATTATATCGTCGATTAGAAAACTTAAGTTGAATGGTACGGGTAGTCGATGAAAATAAGGACTCTAACAAACCTTCAGACTCAAGTTTTCTAACAGAAATCTTACTTGCTTGAGATCTCAAAACTTTTCAAGGATAAATGTACAAATATAAACAAAAAAAATATGGTGATTTTGGGGTAGATTACATATGGTATCAGAGAAAAATTTACAACACTAGGCCTGAACAGGGCCACATTAATTTCTTAGTATATATATTCTGATCTATGAGAAAACTAACAAATCTTGTGAATTGCAAACATAAATCTTTTCTGTTTTGTGTTGAATAATGGTAGCTCAAGAAGGTTTAGAAATTAGGATGGAAGATAATCCACAACAAGGACCTCTTGGAGATCCAAGATAGAACAGTGATGGAAGCTCACCCATGGAGGTGTTGGAAACAATAAGAAACCTTATAGTTGAACTACAGGTTTTCAAGGCCGACAATGAAAAATTGAAGAAGGCACAGCAGGAACAAGAAGAGATAAATGAAGTCTTGTTGCGTAGTATAGTAACCAAGAAAAGTCCAAAAGATGATAACCATGAGGAAGAGGTCAGCAAAAGGGCCTCCAAGAATTCTGGTGAAAAAACGGAAAAAGGAGACAGTTCATCTGAAGGGACACCTTGAGATGAAGAAAAAACCATACCAGACAAAAAAAGAAAACAAACAGACCACCTTGAAGGAGAATTTAAAAAGATTAAACTAGCTACTTTTGATGGAGAATCCAGGACAGGAAAAGAAGCCGAGGCATGGTTGTTGGTGTTACACATCAACATTACTCGCTTTGACAAGTTTCGCAAGTGTCGCATGTTGCTCACAAGTGTCACGAGTGTCAAGCAAAGCATACTGCCATGATACCTATGCCATACTTATGACGACACTAAGGAAACTCTTAAAATTCCTCAAACACTTGATTTGAAGGAAGAGAATTGGTTAACTGAAGTTAAGTACCTCTTGCCTCCTGAAAGAATCATCGAATCTAAGGTTTTAGAAGAGAGCGCTCCCCTATATCACCCTTAGGAGCGCTGACGCTCCCCTATAAAGTGCTAGGGAGCGTTATAACACCAAACAACTCTTCTCAGGGAGTGCTATGGATTTTAAGAGCGTTGGTGCCCCTCTAAATCCTACCAAGGAGTGCTATAGCGCTCTGATGGCCTTTTTGAGGGAGCGCTACCTATTTCGGGCAGCAGTTGATCTGTTGAGGAGAATAAGGGGAAGATCTTTCAATCTTGGAAGGCAGTTGCATTCGAATTCCTGGTTCAACCATGATCTTAGGAGAATATCCCTGGCTTAAGGAGGGAAATTCTCAACTTAACCTAAAGATACCTCAAGAGGTTAGGCCTCTCTAAACCTATATAAACAAGCTCTATCATGGTGGAAGGGGGGAAGAATTGGAAGCATGAAACCTATGATATCAGAGGAAACATACAATAAACTGGAGGAGTAATTAGTGAAGTTGTTGTCATCCAGATCATGGATATTTTGAGCAAGGGTTAGACAAAGGGGACTTGACGAAGTTGTCGCACTCGCATCTACGGTTGTAAGTTACTTCTTTCATTGTTCTCATCAATATGACATGCTTGGACTGTTTCTTTCTAGTTTGTGATTAATCTCACATGAACTTGTCTCGGATAGATAGATCTATTTCAAATTAATATCAATAGAGTAGGAAGTGGTTGTACTATTGTTTGTCTACAGAACTCATCAAGTAGCAAAATATTGGAGCTTAACTCGGAGCGTGCAGGGAAAAATGCCGATAAAAGGTACTTCTTTTCTCCTTCCTCCTCATGCATTAGTTTGTATAGATCTGAAAGGAAGTCAGTGTCCACGTTAAGCGTCTTCTGTCTTAAGAGTTAAGAGTCTAGCTCTAAAGAGGAGATCTACCTATCCACAGGGAGATTTTCCTTCAACAGTTGGACATCAAGAAATAATTCCAAATCTACAACTATTGCAGCAACATGAAGGTCAGAATGGCCATCTACAATCTGAAGGGGAAGGCCAACATTTGGTGGCAGGACCTGAAACTAGCCAAGGGCCTAAAGGAGAAACAGTTGGAATGGTCCGACTTTAAGAAGTATTTTAAGAAATAATACCTTTCTGAAAGCTATTATGAAAGGAAGATGAAAGAATTCTATGAGTTATGACTCGGACAAATGACGATGGAGGACCTTATAAATAAATTTCTGGAACTACTAAGGTTTGTACCATACATTCGGGAGGATAAGGTAAAAATCCAACGATTCTTAAACTGTTTATCACAGACTTACAGGGACATAATTGAGTTTGACAACCCCAAATCCTTGAGTGAGTCATTCAGGAAGGAACGAATGTGCTATGACCAGTATAAACAACGGGTAGATTTTCCCAAGACTTGGAAGGATAAGAGACAATATGGAACACACTAGCGGAATAAAGGATACTAGCCAACTCCTTATCAAAATGAAACAAAAAGTTTTCCAAGAGAGGATTTTCACTCCAATCACCCGAATACGCAAGGTAGTGGTAAACCTTTGAACCTTGGAACAAAAAGGTTTGGGGACAACGCCCACAAGCCATTAAAGTGTTGGGAGTGTGGAGAGCCTCATCTAAGGAGGAACTGTCCACATTTAATTACAGGAAACATAACTGTTGTTCACAATTTGTAGGAAGCCTCGATAGTAGGTGACATGGGTAGAAGTCTGCATCGGATAAATGCAGCCATAGATGGTCGACAAGCTGACCACCAGTCCTCGGTGGTAGAAGTCGAAGGTAAAATCCATGACACTCGAATTTCTGTTTTAATTGACCTTGGAGCTACATTAAGTTATATTACTCCCGATGTAGTAGAGTCGAATAAACTTAAGAAACAAAAGCATGAAAAATATTGGCTTGTACAACTAGCAATAGGTACTAAAAGAAAAGTAATTAACTTTATTTCTGATCTTGAGTTCAGCTTAGATGGTCAAAAGATAAGGACCAATCTGAACATCCTACCACTAGGATCTTATGACGTGATTGTTGGGATGGATTGGTTGGAACAACACAAAGAAGTACAAGATTGTTATACAAAGGTACTTAGCTATAAAGATAATTTTGGCACTGTTATAACAACCCAAGGCATACCAAAACTTGTATCAGTCAAACAAGTTTCAGCGATGCAACTCAAGAAATGTATTAGGAAAGGATGTCAAGTTTATGCCATCCAAGTGATGAATCTATTAGAAAAAGAAGATAAACCCAAGTTAGAAGACTTTGTTGACCTATGTGAATTCAGAGAAATGTTTGCTGAAGAGATACCATAATTACCTCCTAGGAGAGAAATAGATTTCTCCATAGACTTACTACCCGGATAATCCCCTATCTCAAAAGAACCCTACTGAATGAGTCTACTAGAACTGACAGAATTAAAAATACAATTACAGGAAATGTTATACAAAGAGTATATCAGACCAAGTGTCTCGCCATGGGGAGCACCAGTCCTCTTTGTGAAAAATAAAGACGGTACTCTAAGACTATGTATCGATTAAAAACAGCTGAACAAAGTGACCATTAAGAACAAATAACCCTTACCCAGGATAAATGATCTATTCGATCAAGTTGGTGAGGTCAAGATATTCTCAAAATTGGATTTACGATACGGATATCATCAAGTTATGATAAAAGACCAGGACATAAAAAAAACAACTTTTCAAACAAGATACAGAAACTACGAGTTTGTATTCATACTTTTCAGACTCACTAATGCACCAGCCACATTTATGTGCTTGATGATGATATTCTGGTCTATTCTAAAACTGAGGAACATGATGAACACTTACAAATAGTTCTGCAAACACTAAGAAAACACAAACTATATGCAAAATTCGACAAATGTAATTTTTATCAAAAATAAATTCAATATTTAGGACATGTCATTTCCTCGGAAGGTATTGTCGTAGACCCAGAAAAGATAAAATCCATTATGGAATGGCCAGTGCCTAAGGATGTGGCAAATATCCGGTCATTCATGGGAATCACCAGTTATTATCGCATATTTATAGAAGGGTTCTCCAAGATAGCCTACCCTATCACGTCACTACAAAAGAAAGGGACCAAGTTTAACTGGTCACAAAAGTGTTAAGACAGTTTTAACAAGATAAAAGAATTATTGACATCGGCACCCATCTTGAAGGTAGCAGACCCAAATAAAGACTTCACCATATGCGTTGATGCAAGTAAAGAGGGACTAGGTGGTGTTCTAACTCAAGAAGGGAATGTGATATGTTATGAGTCCCGAAAATTAAAGGAACACGAGCAAAATTATGTCACTCATGACTTAGAATTGGCAGCAGTAATGCATGCCTTAAAAATGTGGAGACACTATATAATGGGCAAAAAAATTCCTACTATTCACGGATAATAGCAGAGTGAAATATTTGTTTAACCAACCAGACATTAATGCAAGATAGGCAAGGTGGCTAGCCTTCTTGAGGGAATTCGACTTCGAGGTCAGATATATCAAGGGTAAGGAAAATAAAGTAGTAGATGCTTTAAGCTGCAGAATTCATGGGTTATTTGAGATAAACATCAGCAGGGAAGAAAGTAATCTGGAAGAAAGAATAAGGACGACAGGCATCAACGATGGAAATTACACTAAGATAGTGGAAGAATTTCAAAATAGTATCGCAAACCCAAATAATCCAGATATAAGTATCGAAAAGAAGGGACTATTACGATTTAAAAACTGACTTTACATACCAGATTCAACAGAGCTAAAATTAACTATTTTAGATGAAGTGCATAAGAAACCATACTCTGGCCATCCAGGTTACCAGAAAATAATAACAACACTCAGAAAACTATTTTACTGGCCTAATATGAAGGGCGAAACAATAGAGTACTTGGCTAGGTGCCAAGATTTCCAGCAGGTTAAGGCTGAACACCAGCATCCAACCAGCCTATTATAGCCATTACCAGTACCAGAATGGAAATGGGAGACCATCTCACTGAACTTTATCACAGGTTTTCCTAAAACTCAGAAACAGAATGATTCTATCATGGTTGTAATCGATAAACTCAATAAGTCTGCACATTTTATTCCTGTAAAGTCTACTTTTAAAGCTATTAACATTTCTGAAATATTCATGAAAGAAATTTTTAGACTGCATGGTATTCCTAAAATGGTGATTTCAGATAGAGACGTAAAATTCACATCCACTTTTTGGAAGGAATTCTTTACAGGGCTAAATACTAATTTCAATTTCATCATGAGTTATCATCCACAAACAGATGGATAGACTGAAAGGACAAACCAAATCATAGAAGATATGCTCCACATGTATGTAAGAACAAAACTGAACAAGTGGGAACACTACCTACACTTGGTGGAATTTGCATATAATAATGGGTACCAAACTTCGGCTAAGTTGAGCCCTTTTGAAATATTGTACGGTAGAAGGTGTACAACTCCAATTAGCTGGGAAAACCCAGCTAACAGACTCATGGTTGGACTAGAGATGCTCCAAGAAATGGAGAACATGGTAAATAAAGTACAACAGAACTTGAAAGAAGCACAGGATAGACAGAAGAGCTATGTGGATCAGAAAAGAAGACACTTGGAATTTCAAGTGGGAGACCATGTTTATTTGAAGGTAAAAGCCCGAAAAATCTTGCTGAAGTTGGGGAATTGTGCCAAGCTGGCACCCAGGTTTTGTGAGCCCTTTGAGATACTAGCTCGAATTGGAGCCATAGCATATCAGCTTGCACTTCCAGCTAATCTAAGAATTCATATTGTATTTCATGTTTCTTTGTTGAAAAAGTATATTCATGACCCTACTCATATGATTGATTGGAACTTGGTGCAGGTGGAAACCGAGGGTGAGCTCTAGGTGGAACCCCTGCGCATTTTGGACTGGAGAGAAATAGCACTTCTAAATAGAGTCATCGCTCAGGTAAAGGTGCAATGGAAGCACTGTAGCCCTGAGGAGGCCACTTGGGAATTGGAGGGAGAATTGCGGAAATCTCATCCAATCCTGTTCCACGAAAGTAACGAACACTGAGGAAAGTTTTTTAATTAAGGGCGAAAGGATGTGACATCCCCCAAAAATAAAATATTTCTTATTTTGTGTGTTGGAAATTTATTTCCGTTTTAGGCAAATTCAAATCTAGAATTTTTTTTCCATTTATGGCAATTCTGAATTTCGAATTTAATAATTGTATTTAATTATTGTGATTGTTGGGCAGAGATATATTTGGAATCAACTAACTATTTGACTATGACACTTGTATCACAACAGAACATTTTATATTAACTGCAAGAGGACAAATGGAACAACCATGTTAAAAAATCAGCTAACCATGACTCCATGAGTGGGGAACAAGTTGGAACTGCCTCTGGGTTGATGATTACAAGTGGCGAATCAGAGATTTGGCCATTGGCATCCCTTGAAAATCAGGGATTAAGAAAAGCTGTGAAAATCCCCAAAGGAGGGAAAAGAACTGGGCAAGAAAAAATATATATATATAGCATATGCGAGGAGGCAGGACACTGCCAAGTATGCTGGGAAAGGATTCCTGAGCTCTCTTGCTGTTATGAACATTGTGGATTGAGTGTGAGGCAAGAGGTGCGTGTTGAAACATAATACCCTTGTTGTTATGAGCACTGTTGAGTAAGTGTGAGGTAAGAGGATAACTATTGGAATTGAAGGACATAGCTGAGGAGGAGTTTCCAAGTTCGCCCTCATGGATTCATGGTTAGGCTAGGGGGTGAATCAGGCAAGTGATTTTGGCTGCCCTGTTCTACGATTGGGAGGAACGTGGTTGTTCCCTTTGTATTTCCATGGATTGGATTCAAATATGTTGATCTACCCCTCTCTATTATGAATGGCTATGTTTTTATTTTGATGTCATGTTAAATCTGAACTGGAATGATGTCCATTCTTTGTTTGAATGATTTTTTTTCTAATGCATTGTGTTGATTAAATTGGAACTGCAACATTTTCCATTTTGTTTATTGTGGGGAATATATGTGAAGGAAATCTGTAATAATATTTCTATAAGTAAGTAAGGGAAGGAGGTGATTAACGTCAATGAGGCATATCCTCTCTGTAGATAAATTACCGGGAAACCAAACTCAGATCCCTCAGAACATCATTTATAATGACCAAACTCTGACGGAATGATATTCTTAATCATGTATTTACATAGATGCACAGATATAGTACTATTGACATCTAATGTATTGATTAAAAGAGGCTCTAAGTGAATATTATAGAATTTACCTTATACAGAAGATTTTATCCTTTGTGCTCCTTCTGTGCGGGTAAAACTCTTAAGTCTTTATGCTTTCAGAATTCAGGAACTGTCATATACTATGGTTTGACATTTGAAAACCCCGAAACCCCAAAACCCAAAATCCCGAAATGTTGGTCCCACACCCTTTCACCTTTCGGTATTCAGGAGTTGATGTGTATTGTGGTTTGGCATTTGAAACCCCAAAATCCTGAAACCCAAAATCCAAAAGTGTTGGTCCCACACCCTTTCACCTTTCGATATTCAAGAGTTTATGTTTATTGTGGTTTGGCATTTGAAACCCCGAAATCCTGAAACGCAAAATCCTGAAGTGTTGGTCCCACACCCTTTCACCTTTTGGAAATTCAGGAATTGTCGTATATTGTGGTTTGGTATTTGAAACCCTGAAATCCTGAAATCCCGAAGTGGTGGTCCCACATCCTTTCACTTTTCTGAATTCAGAAGTTGTTATGTATTGTGGTTTGGTATTGGAAACCCAAAATTCCCAAAATCCCGAAGTGGTGGTCCCACATCCTTTCACCTTTCAATAATTTAGGAGTTGATGTGTATTGTGGGCTGGCATTTGAAGCCCCGAAATCCTGAAACCCAAAATCCTGAAGTGGTGGTCCCACATCCTTTCACCTTTCGGAATTTGAGAGTTGTTGTGTATGGTGGTTTGGTATTTGAAACCCCGAAATCCTGAGACCCAAAATCCTGAAGTGCGGGACCAACCTTCCCCTTTTCCACATTTCAGAGGTTTGTATGTGTGGTTGTTTGGGCACTTGCACTCACAAAATCCTGAAATCTGAATTCCCGAAGTACTAATCACCTTTCGGGAGTTGCAGTCTGTTGATGATTGACTTTTGTGCTCACGAAAAATTGAACCCTGAAACCCAAAGTACTCAACATCTTGTCGTAAATTCGGGAAATGTTGTGTGTTGATGTCCAACTCTTATACTCGCGAAACCCCGAATGCTGAAACCCCGAAATGTTGGCCCATGGTCGTTCTGTATTTCGGATTTTGACAAAACAATAGGGTCCTTTGTTTGTTTGTCACTTGTGGTCACTGAAACCCGATTGACCTCTGTTTTCTTCAAAAACCAGTAGGGACTTAAAAGGAACTGATTATTATGGGAACAACTCTATTGATGTAATGAATGGATTGGTAAAAGAACGTTGGAGAATATCCATACCGGATAGGGGTATGGGAGTAATATACCGGATTACAAGTCGACTATATTGTAGACATAGGGTAATATTTTTATGTAGGTTTTTGGTCATAAAAACACCAAATTTGCTTGTATTGTTAAGACTGTGGTAGTATTATAGGTACTAGCAGATAAGAGAGTAGTTATAAATTTAAGTATCTTAATTAAACATTGAAGTGATGAGTAGATACTCATTATATCGTCGATTAGAAAACTTAAGTTGAATGGTACGGGCAGTCGATGACAATAAGGACTCTAACAAAACTTCAGACTCAAGTTATATAACAGAAATCTTACTTGCTTGATATCTCGAAACTTTTCAAGGATAAATGTACAAATATAAAAAAAAAATTATGGTGATTTTGAGGTACATTACATGCTGCAAGTGTTAGGCCCAAGTATTGTTGTAAATGAGAATGTCATCTAGATACACCACTACAAAAGTATTGGTGAATGGTCGTATTATATCTTCCATCATCCTCATGATAGTGGTTGGAGCATTTGTCAAACCAAAGGACATGACAAACCATTCAAAAAGGACTTCCTTTGACTTGAAGGTGGTTTTCCATACATCTTTCTATTCTATCGAGACCTGGTGGTAGCCATACTTCATATCAATCTTACTGAATTATTTTTTTCCCCCATGAGTTGATCAAGGAGGTCATCAATTTGGGGAATCAGGTACCAGTTTCTAACTTTGATTTTATTCAGAGCCCAGTAATCAATGCAGAGTCAATAGGTTCCATACTTATTCTGTACCATCATGATTAGGCTCTTGCAAGGTGATGAGATGGGATGAAAGTGCCCCTTGTGGAGTAGTTCTTGGATTTATCGCTTAATCTCCTCATTCTCTAACAAAGAGCGGTGATATACTATCCCATTAGGCAGCGGTGCATCAGGGGTTAGATCGATAGGGTGCTTGACCTGGCAGTGCAGAGGTACCCCGGTAGGTGAGGAGAATATATATAAGTATTCTTCCACAACCTTATCTACTTGGTTCTACAGTGTGGAGAGGTCGATCATAGAGACCCTAGATGTGGTTGTGATCTTTTACTTATTCTGAGAGCGAATCATGAAGAAGACAAACTTCCCCATTTGAGAGATGACCTTCCCGCATTACTTATCAGAGATCAAGGAAATAACACTAGGTGGGATTGCCTTGGGTATCCTGTACAATTTCATGTTCAAAGTAATAATAACACTATGAGGCCTAGACTCATATACAACATAATGATTCGATAAATAAGGTTGGACCAAAAGAACATCATGAACTTTGAGAGGAGAAACATCACACAATACCTTGTCTTTGAAGGGATTGATGTCATACGACAGTCGGTACTATTGGATGACACAGAGATTGCTTCCATCTAATGGTGTAGGGTTGTGGGTGTGGCATTATAGTCAAGTCCAGTCGCTTGATGACCTCTGCTAATATGAGGTTCTTCTGGATATCACTATCAATGATGAAGTGCAACAGGGTTCATTTTACCCACATCTGTGAATGGAAGAGATGTTCTCCTTCTTCTGGCTCATCTGGTTCACCAGGCTGGAGCTTGGTCGTAGCAACAGTGGAACTGGGCTCCGCATCAATGATCTATCTTCCCCTTTCTGGTTCTGTCTCAGAGTCAGAATCCACATCTGATTCAGAGGCTTTCACTTCGGCCACCAGCGACTGCTTTGAGAGGAAGTCAGCAGTGTTATGCCAAGGGCTCTTATGGAAGTTGCATCACTTCCCGGTATCTTTCTTTGTCTTTTCGGTGTCCTTCCTTGCTTCGTCTTGGACTGGTTTTTCCGATACTTTCAATATTTTCTCTTTCCTTTGTTCTATGGGTTGGGGTCTTCCTTTCCTGGATTTTGTTGTGAAGAGTTCCCAGGCCCAAATTGTCTCATCTTTTGTTTGAGCTTTTGCTCGATTTTGATGGCATATCGGTAGGTCGCGCCCAAGGATGAAATTTCCAAAAATTTCATTTCGTTATGGATGTATATATGCAGAACACCATGATACTTGAGCACCAGATGTCACTCTGAATATTTGATACCCAGACTGGTGCACAAGGTATGGAAGATATTTGTGAAATCTGGCACTGCTTGGTCTCTTTCTTACCGCAGTGCGGTCCATTTGGTATACAAGTCGTCATAATTTCTGACAGGGTAGTATTGTTCCTTAATAGCATCACTGAAGGATTCTCAGGTGGCCGTAACTATAAATAATGAGGGTTCCTCTGTTTCCTTTTTCTCACAGAAATTTTCCCACCAATCTTTGATATGGGGAACATCTTTGAGGAGCGCAAAATTAATATTTTCTCTATTCGAAAAGTTATGGACAGAAAAATACCCTTCGAATAGGTTCAACCACTTTTCTACAACATCTTCATCTATTTGGCCTTCAAATATAGGAATATCGAATTTTATTTGTACCTTGAAGGGGGTGGTGTCTCTACTCGAAGAAGATGCATCGCCTGTTGGTAATTGCTGAAGGATTTGCGCAAAACTATCCATCATCTCGTTCCTTTGTTGCATGAGGGCTTTCTCAATCAAAACTAACTCTTCTTGAAGATAAGGATTTCATCTAGATATACAACCACAAAAGAATTGGTGAAAGGACAAAATATGCCATTCATCAACCTCATGAAATTTTTTGGGGCATTCATCGAGTTAAAGGGTATGAAAAACCACTCAAAAAGACCTACTTTAGACTTGAACACAAACTTCCATACATCATTTTATTCTATTGGTGACTGGTGGTAGATGGAATTAATATCAATATTACTAAAGTAATTGGCTCCTTTGAGTTGGTCAAGAAGCTCGTCCATTCAAGGAATTGGGTACGAGTTTTTTATTGTGATTTTGTTTAAAGCTATGTAATTAATACAAAGTCACCATGTCCTATATTTCTTCTGCATGGGCATGATTGAGCTTCTGTAGGGTGAGGATCTTAGTCAAATGTTCCCTTTTTGAAGCATCTATTGAATATGGCACTTGACTTCCTCATTTTCCAAGAGAGAGTGCCGATATACTATCCCATTAGGTAAAGGCTTTGCATGGATCATATTGATATAATTCTTTACCTCACAATGTACATGGACACTAGTAGGTGAGGTGAATATTTATCATTATTCTTCCACAACTTAATCCACTTTCTTCCACTCCATAGAGAAGCCCCATGTGGAGGCCATGGATATGACTACGAACATCCTTTCACTTTGAGAGTGAATAATGAAGAGAAAAAATTTCCCAGTCCAGGAGATGACCTTATTGCACTACTTAGTAAATATCAATGAAATTGTGGTAGGTGGATCTAATTTTGGTATCATGTACAATTTTCTTCCTAAAGTAATAGTGACACTATTAGGTCTAGAAACATATACAACATGACATTTAAACATATATGGCTCACATAAAATAAAATCACAAAATTCAAATAGAAGAACATCAATGATACCTCATCCTTGAACAGATTTATTCCATAATATAGAACTATCTATCTGACTCTAATTGACAAGATGTATAGAAAATCCATATCTATCTAGATGTACCTATGTATACCCCACACAATTTTTGAACTATATGTCGCTGGAATTCTTTGGTACCCAACTTGGTGTGCAAGGTATATAAGGTATTTGTGAACTTAAACATTGTTTGGTCCCTGTCCTAATGTTGTGTGGTCCATCTCGTGTACTAGTCATCATATTTTTCAATAGGGTAATATTTTTCCTTAATGGAATCCATAAAAGATTCCTAAGTGGGTTCATCCCCAAAAATTCCAGAATCATGTGTGGAATTTTTCTCATAGTAAGTCTCCCATAAATTTTTGACACGAGGGACAAATTTAAAGAGTGCAAAGGTGATCCTTTCCCTATTGGAAAAAGTTTGGACATAGAAATAATCTTCTAGAACATTTAACCACTTTTCCAAAGCATCTGCATCTATCTGACCTTTAAATATGGGAATATAAAAATTAACTTGTACCCTGAAGGGGGTGGCACCTCTAAAGTGGTCTATTGATGAATACGCATATGTTATTGTTGACATCGATCAAAGGATTTTGGAAAAATTATCCATCATTTCATTCCTCTGTTGCACGAGGGCTTCCTTGAGCAACAATTTAATAAGATATCCTACTCCCCGGTCTCTTTTTTCTTCAGCCATGGAAGGCCATCCATGGGGGTGTCACCTTGTTGACCAATATCTTATCATGCTCATTCATAAAGGGTTTTTTTAATTTAAAAAAATAAAGACAGTATATTGTAGGTATTGACGGGGGGGATGTCGAGTCTCAAGGGTTTTATAGTTATTTGGGGGTATAAAAAGTGGTATCTAGTGAAAATAGGGGTTTCTTTTATTGAAAATATGTATTGAGAGGGGTGTTAAACAAAAGTATATTGGGATATATTTACCAATATCTAGTGAAATTAGGGGTACTCTTTAATATCCCCTAAATAGAGGTTCTATATCACATGTTCACTCAAGGAATACCCCATGAGGCCATCGGGGTCGACGAGCATGATATTTCAGAGGATCAAGTAGTTTGAGTCTCAACTCCTTAAACCTTGAACTCATCAGGGAAATTCACAAAGAAAAAAAACAAAAATATTCATGAATGTTGTAATGTGAAAAAAACCTTAATAAATGTACAAATGTAACATCACATTTGTTCAACATCGCAATGTGAAAACAAATTAACATCTCAATGTAACATGAAAATTTATGAATGTCACAATGTCACATAGTAATTAACGTAGCAACATGAATTTAGCAATCTGAAGTAACCATTAAGGAATTCCACAAACCAACATAACCCTCCATAAATTTTGCAATGGGACAAAATTATTTATGAACGTTACAATGCGACACAACTTTAATGAACAACGACCATTTCCAATTCTATAAATTCTATACTAATGAATAATACAATTTTATATTTCAACTACAATGAATCTACAATTTAATGCATTTTGAAATAAACAAAACACAATGGAACATAACCTTTGATAAAATTTTCAATGCAACATAAATATTAACAAATGTAGCAATTTAACAAACCTTAATGAACATCGCAATGTCATATGAAATTTAATGAATTTTGTAATGTGACATAGTCGTTAACACCACAAGGTGAATGTATTAAGGTGACAAAATACTTGATGAATGTTGCAATGTGACAAAATCCTTGATGAATGTCACAATGTGAAAAAATCCTTTATGAGTGTCGTGATTTGACATCACATTTCATTGACATTAAAATATGACAAAAATCTTGTATGAACATTGCAATGTGAAATTACATTTAATGAAATTTTCAATGTGTCATAGTCATTAATAAGTAAGGATGAATTTTGAAATATTAAATAACCTTAAATGAAATATGCAATACAACATAACCCTCAATGGATGTCACAATGTCACATCACATTTAATTAATGTTAGAATACGACAAAACCCTTAATTTGACATAAGTTAGTGAATATGAATGTTATAGTTTTACATAATTATTGAGGAATGTGGGCTATGGCCAACTAACTCAAAAAAACCCAAACAATGTCACAACCCAAGAAAAACCTTCATGAACGTTGTAATGCAACAAAACCATTATAAATGTGAAAACGTAACATCACAACATGAAAAACAATCAATGCCACAATGTAACATGACATTTGATAAATGTTGCAATGTCACATAGTCATTAACACAACATGAATGCAGCGATGGAAATGTCCATTAAGGAATTCCACAAACTGATATAAACCTCCATAAATGTCACAATGGGAGAAAATACTTTATGAATTTCACAATGTCACATCACATTTCATTAACATCACAATGAAACAAAACTTTAATGAACATCACAATGTAACATGAAATTTCATGAGCATCGTAATTTGACATAGTTGTTAATGTCATAATATGAATGTCACAATATGATAAAAAAAACAACTATGTCACAATGTGACATTGCATTCCATCGACACCACATTGTGACATAACCAATCATGAATGTAGGAAGTTGAAATAAGTCAACCAAAATGAATATCTCAATGCCACTTATCTATTTAGGAACATCACAATTAAACATGTCCATATTATAAATTAAGAAAAATGAACGTTACAATATGAGGTAAGCATTGAATAATTTGAAAACCCAACCAAACCTTGATGAACATTGAAATGCGACAAAACATTGAATACACATCAAAATATCGCATCACATTTCATGAATGTCACAATTCAATAAACAATTAGCATCGCAATGTGACATGAAATTTCATAAATAATGTAATGTCACATAATCGTTAACACGAAAAGATGAATGTCAATATTGCAAATAACAAATATGCAATGTCACAATGCCACATAAGCCTCAATAAATGTTGCAATGGGACAAAATCCTTTATGAATGTCACAATGTGACATCACATTTCATTAATGCTACAATTCAAGAAAAACTTAATGAACATCATAGTCTAACATGAAATTAAAAAAATCCTTCATGAATATCACAATGTCACATCAAATTTCATTAACGCCACAAGAAAAAAAAACATTAATGAACATTTCAATTTCACATGAAATTTGATGAACATTGTAATTTGACATCGTCGTGAATACTGTAAGATGAATGTCGTATGTGACAAAAACCTTTTTCAATGTCACAATGTGTCATCACATTACATTGACACCACAATGCAACATAACCATTCATGAATGTAGAAAGTAGATATAAGTCAACCAATATCATTTTATCAATGCCACGTAATCATTCAGGAACATCACAATCAAACATACCCATATTATAAAGTAATCAAACATGTACATTATAATATGTCATAACCATTGAAGAATTTTACAACACAATCAAACTTTAATGAATGTTTGAACACCATTAACCCTAGTCAACTACAATTGAGCACCATAGTGAATCATAATGAATAATGGTTGACTATTCCCAACCAAAATAAACGAAATTCAATTCACCATTACCCTCAATAAATATCACATTGTAACAAAATTCTTTACGAATCTCACAATGTGACATCACATTTTTTTAGGACCAGAATGTGACTTAACCATTCACAAATAGAAGAATACAACACATTTCAACCAATATGAATGGCTCAATGTCACATAACAATTGAGGACGATGACAAGAAAACATAACATTCGCCATTAAGGAATGTCACAATCCAACATAACCCTCGAAAAATGTCACATTGGGTCAAAATACTTTATGAATGTCACAATGTGTCATCACAGTTCTTTTAATGAACATATCAATGGTACATGACATTTTATGGATGCCACAATGTGACATTTAATATATTAATAATATTAATAATATATTATCTTAATAATATTATTGATAAAAATATTTTCTTTGAACTAGAAATGTTACATACCATGAGGCAATGAGGTCTAAAATGTTTCAAGTTAGGGTGGCTAGTGTTTTTCCCTATCCATGAGCTCAATCCCTCAACCCATTTATGTTTCGGCATGACCCTTCTTCTTCTTCCAACTTGTCTTCAACCCATGCAATGTTGTGCAATTCCTTCTGTGTGGTGGAAACGAAATATGTTTTCATGTCTCCCTCCTCCTGAAGCTCACCCAAGTCCGCGGGAGCCATTTTTTCAACAAAAAAAGTTTCCTTGAGTGGCGCCTCTCTTCCTGGTGGAAATATTTTCAGGATGGAAATGGCTCCCTCAATTTCCCTTAGTGTTGGTTCTCTTGGTAAGGATTCCTTTAAAGATATTGTGCAGAATGCTTATTTTTGAATAAACTATTGTCATTGATGTCAAAGATAAGAAAGTATTAAAATATAAATGTGAATTTAATAAATACAAAAGTGGAAAATTTAAGTGGAAGTGGAAGTGGAGTTTACGTAAAAGTGGAGTAAACATGAAAGTGGATTAAAAGAAAAGAGGTAAAAGTGAAAGTAGAGTTCACATAAAAGTGGAGTAAACATGAAAATAGATTAGAAAAAGGTAAAGGTGAAAATGCACATGGTATTTTCACATGTATTTAAAATCCGTGGTGGTACTTTACCCATGGTATGTTAAAAAGAGAATTAAAAATAAAAAAGGGGGAAAATTAATTATTATTTAAGAAAAGTAACGTCTCTTCAAATGAACATGAATTTTCATGTAAATATTATGGTAAAGTATAAATGGAGAAGAGGGTTATGCGAAAAAATGTGTGTGTGGTTGAAAATGTAATATTCTTATGCATACCATTTGGGGAGAAATGATTAAATATTATTAAGGAGAAATGATTAAATATCAGCGAAGATCAGATCTAGTGTTCTAGAAAATAGATATAGTATTCTAGGAAGAAAAACTTGTAAAGGTAGATATGAGGTATAAGTAGAATAAGAAGTAATAATATCTATTGAAGGAAGAGTGAAAGAGGATGTAGCAAGCGTAGATCATATCTAGTGAAAGTAGAAGTAGCGAGCACATTGCAGATTTGACAAAAGACAAAAAACAGTGAGTGATTTAGTGAAAGGAGAAGTACCGAGCACAATGCATATTTGACAAAAGAAAAAGGAGTGAGTGATATGGAATTAATAGAGGGGATTTTGTTTTCCTATAGCTTGGTGCTAAAAACAACAAATGGTATTGGTATCTCTTGTAGGTCAGTGCCTACAAACAATATAGGGGATTGGTGTCTCATGTAGGTGAGTTCCTACAAACAAGAGAGGGGATCAATGCCTTCAGTAGGTTAGTTCCTACAAAAAGCAGAGGGGAACGATGTCTCATTTAGGTTTGTTCTTACAAAAAACAATGGGGAATGGTGTCTCCGATATGTTGGTGCCTACAAATTAATAAAAACATTTTTTTTTGGTTTTCTCCCGAAAGGATTTCCATGGTAAATGTTGTGTCTTATGGTTATTATATTTATGTGATTGCACCATTACGGTTTATGAATGTTAATAATAAAAATATATCCTTATATTGATCCACCCCCCCTAGTATAAGTGTGTGCTCAAAAATTGGTATCAGAGTGAGTTACTTCAAAAATAGTCTAACCAATGGAAGGTATGTCTCAAGAGCACACATCTTTGTTCATCAAGGTTTCTTTAAAAACATGAATCTGTTGTTTAACAAAACAAACTATAATTTCTATAGTATAAGGATGTGAACATATCTAAATGCCCTTGGTTTTGATATTTGGAAATTGGTCATTATTGGTTATACAGCTCCAAAAATGCCACCAACACATATGATCGAGAAAAATGCTAATAAAAATAATGAAAAGAAATGAACGTTATATTGTACGAACTGTTAGAATTAGAGTTTTTCAAAGTAATGCATTGTAAATCAACAAAAGAAATTTGAGAAAAATTTCGAAACATCCATGAAGGAAATGACGAGGTCGAGAAGGCTAATATCCAAACTCATTGAAGACAATTTGAGAGTATGAAGATGAAAGCCGAAGAAAATGCTACAACTTATCTTCTCCATGTGGAGGGAATTGTCAACAAAATCACAGGACTTGGTGAAATAGTTACAGAACCAATGATTGTGCAAAAAGTGTTGAGGTCACTCCCATTAATATTTGATTCCAAAGTCTTTGCCATTGATAAAATTAAGGATATTGATCCATTAGAAATGGATGAATTGCATGGGATCCTCACTGCATATGAAATGAAGGCTGAAAAGGAAAAACCATGATAAAGGGAAGCAATTTTCAAATCCTTGAAGAAGATGAAGAAAAAAGAGAAACAATCAAGCAATTGTTTCAACTGTGAATCTGAAGCATAGGAAGCAAATTTTGTGAGAAAATGAAAAACGAGATCTGGAAAATACAAAGGGATTTTTCCCTTTAAATGCTTTAACTATTGAAAAGTAGGACATCTTGTTGCTAAGTGTCTATATGTGAAAAATAAAGGTAATGAAAATGAAGAATAATATAATGTAAAGAAAAAACATCATCAGCACAAAAATAGACACAAACATGAAAAACATGAGAAGAACAAGAACACTTATAAGGAGAATAATAACCTCAACTCAAAAGGGATAAGTAACTCATCTAAAGAAAGAAGGGAAAGAAGTTCTGATAGTGATAGAGAAGAAACTCCTTTTATTGAAATAAAAAAAATATTTATGAAGATAAAGAAAAATAAATGATGGATTTAGAAGAAGAGGAAAACCATGAAACAAATGGAGAAGTGGATCTTGAAGAAGAACTCATTTGTTCCTTAAGAGAAATAACCAAGATAAAAAAAATGAATTTGAAATGAAAGAAAAAATTATAAAAATACAATGAATAAGATCGTGATTCAAAAGAAAAAATGTAAAAAATCCCTGAAGAATAAAAGAATGTTATCGTAATACTAAAATTTCAACTAGAAGAGGAAAGAATGATAGAATAAGTGGTGAGAATTCAGCTGAAGGAAAAAGAAGAAAACTGCGAGAAGCTAGAAGATTAACTTGTTTATTTAAGAAAGAATTTGGAAAAGTAGACTGACCAGTTCAATAGAAGCTTGAAGTTTGAAAAGAGTGCCAAAACCTTTGATCATATCATCAATTGTCAAATGCCACCATTTACTAAGATGGGTGTCGGTTATGATAAGATTCAGATGAACACCAAAGAAGATCCAAAATATGCAATACCATTGATCCATATTTATGAGTGGAACAAAATGAATAACAACTTGAATACAATAACACAAATATATGTATAAAAACAACATATATCCAGTGAAAAACAACTTTTATTGAATAAATAAAATAGGCTGAAACTGTAAAATTGTAGAACTGAAAACAACTTGCTCAAATGTTGGTTGTTATCTCTGAGAAGAGATGTGGATGTTATGCACATCCGTTTGAGCATAATGAATTACAATGAGGATCCAGAGGAGTTTTTAACATTAATAATGAATTAAAAAACCCTATACATCCAAAAACCTAACCCTAGGAGATGAAATGCAAAAATTTATGTGGGTCCCTATGGGTATGTTGGTAGCTCAACTTCCTAGGGTCGTAACTTTTGTATATGACCTCTGTTTCAGGCACGTGATTACCCGTTGGAAAGATATTTTCGAGAACTACACATTATGCTGCCAAAACATGATTGCATATAAAATTTGACTGTAGCAAGCCAAAAAAACACTCTTTAGGGCCCCAAAATGACCCTGGAAGTACAAAAAGATGTAGTGACATGAAAACTTCCAAAATAAGAAAGTCGGATTAGGTGAGCAGCCACCAAGATCCACCTCGAAGCTGTGTAGGTCTTCATACAACCCCAAAAGTGTAGAATCCACAATTACAAAGAATTACAAAAGAACATGTTGAACTAAAAACTGTCAAGACTAGCCCGTTGGAATAGGTGGGTGGCCACCAATATACACATGGCTTAGTCCTCCCCCATTACAGAGAAATGGTATCCATTATGTTGATTTCACCTATAAGGTGAGGAAATATCTATTGAATTTGGCTCTTGGTGAGCCACTTTCCTTGGTGCAGGAGTTGTCATACCTTGACAACCTGATAACGCTGCATCCTCTGCTGGTGATTTCCCTTGACCTGTGTGTCCACTATCTGATTAGTGGATTCTAGTTCCATGTATTTGGGGTTGATATTTGTTGATGTAAACTATTCTTCGATCTCTGAGGTGTCCAATAATGGTGGAAAATATGGTCATAAGAGGTACACATTAAAAACTAGGTGCAATTCAAGGAAGGGGGGAGTGTTGATCTCAAAAGCATTGTCACCCACAACATTGGTGATAGTGTAAGGACCATAGTTAAGTGGAAAGAGGTTTCGATGGAGCCCTGTAAGGCATTCGTTTTGAAAATTTAACCAAACCTTTTCTCCCACCTAAAACTTCTACAGTACCCGATGTTGATCATGGCCCTACTTGTACTTAGCATTGGATTTCTAAAAAATCTCATGGGCCTATTAATAGATGAGATAAATCCTCTCAATGAATATGGTGGCTTTTTTGGCCTCAAACTGAACATGGGAAGAATTTTCCTGTGTGGTTGGAAGAGGTAGTGCAACATCAATGGGAACCGAGGGTTGGAATCCCAACCCCACCTGAAAGGGGTTATGTCCAGTGGAGCTATGGAGAGCCCTATTGTAGCTATGTTGAACTTAGGGAAGAATCTCATCCCATGTATGTGGATTCTTGTAGTTATACATGCACAAGATGTACACAATCATCCGATTGACGACCTATGTTTGGCCATTGGTTTGAGGGTGGAAGAAAATGGACATAGTGAGCTTGGTGTCCAACAGTGACCAGAGACTCGACCAAATTGTGTTGAGGAACCTGATGTCCCAATCAAATATGATAGTCTGTGGTATCCCAAAATGGACCCACACTTGTTTGAAGAAGATCTTGGTAGTATCTTCTATTGTGATTCTCTTCTTGTAGGCTATGAGAATGGCCATCTTCGAAAACCAATTAACTACCACAAATACACAATCATTGACTTGCTTGGTGGATGAAAGAACATACATGTAATCTATATAGATGGATTCCCAAGGCCTCTTGGGATTAAGAAGAGGGGTGTATAAGCCTTTATTCTTGATTTTTGGCTTGGCAATGGAACAGTAAGTGAAACATATGATATACTTGATGACGTCCCATCAAAGTTTTGTCCAATAAAAATTCTTCTGTAGAATGACCATAGTTTTCTCCATGAAAATATGTCTTGCCATCCGACTGTAGTGAGCCTCCAAAATCATATTTGCACACTCACTTCCAGGAACACAGAGATGGCCTAGATGGAATAATAGTCCATCATGAATGTGAAAATCAGTGGCATTCACGCATGTACCCAAGAGATGATAGGTGTTGGCGAAGTTAGGATATTGCTGATAAAGTTGGGGCCACTCACATGCCTCATTCCCATGGTAATGGAGAATGGTGGTGAGTGCAGCCACAGGAGGTCAATTGAGGCATTCAATGACATGATTTGTGCTACCTATCATATACTTGATGTTGATATGGAACTGGTGCAAGTATGTGCACCACTTTTGAAGGAGGTCATTCTGCAACTTCCTTTGTGTTTGTATGGACTACAGAGGCTTGTGATCAATGTGGATGATTGTCTCCTTTCCTAGAATGTAATGTTTCCATTGATGAAAGGATTTAATAATGGAATACATTTCTTTGTCATAGGTGGGGTATTTTCGGATGGTATCTGAGAGTGTCTCACTATGGTATTCTATTGGATGATCATGTTGAGTGAGAACTACACCTACAACATATTCATATGCATCGGTCTCAATATTGAATGGTTGTTGTAGATCAGGCAAGGAGAGTATTGGATATGAGCACAAGTGATGCTTCATATCATCAAATGATCGTTGTTGTTCCTTCCCCCATGTAAACTTTTCCCTACCACCACCCTTGGTCACTTTCCTAAGGGCCCATGAAATATGGGAGAATCCCAACACGAATCATTGGTAGAAGTTGGTAAGTACCAAGAATATCTCAAGCTTGGTTAGTGTGGTCAAGGCTGGCTAGTCACGGATGAATTGGATCTTAGCTGGATCCACATGTACCCCATGCTCATCAACAATGTATTCCAAGTATTGAACCTTGTTCATGCCAAAGGAGCATTTTTCCAAGTTGGGATATAGCTTGTGCTACTGCAAAGTTCTCAAAACCTACTAAATATGATGTATGTGCTCCTCCAAAGTTTTTCTTAAGATGGGGATGTCATCCAGATATACCACCACAAAAGAGTTGGTGAAGGGTCTCAATACATCATCCATAAACCTCATGAAATTTGTTGGTGCATTTGTTAAGCCAAAGGGAATGACCAACGATTCGAAGAGACCTTATTTAGATTTGAAAGTTGTATTACACACATCATTGGGTTCGATAGGAACCTGGTGGTAGTGATACGTTTGGTCAATATTGTTGAAGAACTTTTGCCAATTGAGTTGGTCAAGAAGGTCATCAATTCGGGGAATTGGGTACCAGTTCATGGCTATGATTTTTTTTAATGCTCTATAATCAATGCAGAGCCACCAGGTCTCATCTTTCTTATGAGCCAGTACAATCGGGCTTCCGCAAGGGGAGGAGTTGGGTCTAATGAGCCACTTTTTAAGCATCTCTTGGATTCTAACACTTGATTTCAACCTTTTTCCATCAATGAGCGATGATATAATGGTCCATTAGGTAGAGGTGCATCGAGGGTTAGATCAATTGGACGCTTGACTTGGTAGTGCATCGGTAAATCGGTGGGTGAGGAGAAGATGTCTCTGTACTCTTCCATGATCTCGTCCACTTGATTATTCTACAAAGAGAGTCTCCATGTAGAAGCCAAGGATGTGGTATAGTCCTTCTTCCTACTATGATCATGAATCAGAAAGAATAAAAACTTCCCAGTCTTTGAAATGACCTTACTACATTGTTTAGCAAAGATTAAAGATATAATGGTAGGCATTGCTACCTATGGTATCCTATACAATTGTCTACCAAATGTAATAATAACACTGTGGGGTATTGACTCATACACAACATGTGGCTTCCACAAATAGGGCTTTCGTAAAATAAAATCAAAAACTTCAAGGGGATTAATATCACACAATACCTCATCTTTGAAGGGATTGATGATGTAGGGAATATGACACTATTGGGTGACACACGATATCTTCCTTGGTGAAGCTAAACAATGGGAAAACTGGGTGTGGTGTCATCAACAGGTGCTATAGTGGGAAAACCCCCCTACGGACTACACTAGGTTTCTAAATTGTAGGCAGAGATAACCGTATAAAGTCTCCTACTCTTAACCACTATCCCGACAACACCCCATATTCATATATAAAGTAAAAAGTATAGGGATCCGGTAATATTACCTTAAACTCCACGTTCGGTGTAGATCCCAATGCGTTCGGTCGCTTCTTGACTGCAGAACTCCTCGCAAGGGTGACCTTCATTCACCAAAAGACAAACAAGAAAATGCAAACAAGCATTATATATATATGGATTAATGGGTTAGATGTCATAACAAAATGTAACTCAATCATATAGATTAAACACATCATATGGTGGGATGACAAAAGTACTTCTTTATATTAATCTCATGATGTCACTTACAAAATGAGATTGACGACTGCTCCTCGAACCCATTCCTGGGCTCCTCTTCACCAAGCTCAAACTTCTTCCATGTATCCTTCTTCACTCTCACTTCTCTCTAGAGAATAGGCATAGGTTTATGGATGAGGAAAAAGGGAAAGAATGGGGAATTATGGCTCAAACTCACAAAGTGGATACAAATTCTTGGGGCAAGGGGGGATTTGGAAATGGGCATAGTTTCACTACTTTCATGCTTCTCTTTGAAATGGGACCCCAACACCTTATTTTATATGCCAAAAATATAGTTATTTGGTTGTGTGACGAGCTATGGGCGGTGAATTGGTTAGGAATCTACCCAAAAGCTTGTATTCCCTTGCAACTTTTTTTTTTTGCAAATTTTGTGGGTATATGCAGGCTGTAATGGTGCAACTAGAATACTTATGCATGAAGTAATGGTGTAGCTAGTGTACATACATAGGAAGTAGTGGTGCAGGGCACGTACATATTCAAAAATTTGGTTTTTAAGAAGAGCTATTCAATATTGGCTTGGAAAAAATAGTAAGTAAGATGGCCTGCTACTAGGTATTCATGTCTAGTGCAAATTAGGGTTATAAAAGATGCCCCCTAATGTGTGAGGTCATAAGATAATCTGATGGTGGAAATACATTACAAATATTTACCAACGTACAAAGTGAGTGAGCCTGGGACCAGAGTTGAGGAGGTGCCATCTACAAAATAAAAATTGTCTCACCAAGGTGAGCATACCCATGCTCGGGATGAAATAAATCATGGATGCCACTAAAATACATTGCATATCCATGTCATATAACTATATAAAGTGTGTCTGTGAACGGTATAGAATGGATTTACATCTCAAAATCAAAAGATATACATGAATAGTATCCATCTTCAAGAAGCAAATGACGCATGATGCCTGGAGATGGGGTCTTCAGAGCTCGAGAAACAACTTCAAGATCTTCTAAACTCGGGTAGGAGTGTAATGTGAGTGTACATATTCACTACCCAGAGGCATTCGATGGCTCGTCAGGGAACAAACAAGAGGATCTCGATGATCAGAGAGAGAACTTCATTGATTTTGAACAAAGACTTTGATTGGACTTTTGAGATGGTCGGGCATGAGGAAAAGAGACAAACTGCATAAGGGCTGACTCAAGTTAGGTGAAAATTCCCTTGGAAAATAGCACGATGAAATATGAGGCTCAGTCAACATGACACTGACATAAGTTCATGATGCATGAGGCAACACAAACTCTCCATATGTTTGGAAGAATAACCAAATGGAGGAGGACACATTTCTATGTTACAAGAAAAACTCCCTAAGGTCATATTAAATCCCAAATATTGATGAACAAACGGAAGTATGTGCTTTGTCCAAGGGTGACTCATTGTTCTTCCATACAAAGAAAAAACTTTTCCCATCCTGTTTTTGGGGTATATTTGATTTTTTTTGTCTTTTTCAACATTTTGAAATCTTGAAAAAGAACAAAAGAATGCTACATTACAAAGGAGGAATGAGTGTCACAAACATACTAGTTCCAAGCATGAGGAACTGCTCAGAGCAAGGAAACATGTGTAGGAAAATGACACTCGGGAAAAATCCTCCATGGGTCAAGGTGTCAAGACGCAGAGGCAAAGTGATAAAAGGCTTGCGTATAAGGCATGCTTCAAAGGTTCAATCGAGAGCCACATGGAGCTGACATTAGGCCAAATATGCAGGAATTCAAATGTGATTAACATGACACAATGTTAACGTCCTTCAATGTAATTTTAAATGAGGCCAGAGAAGGTAAGATCGGTGGTTTTTCATTTTTAGAGAGTCTAAAAAAGCGCAAAAGAAGACTTCACTGGGGTACCTTTTTCAAAGATAATCTAGTCGGTTCGAGAAAGGGATAAATTAGCACTAAAAAGACGTCTATTCACAACCATTTTAATGAGTGTGATAAAGACAAGATCACTCGACAATATTTTCAATTTTAAGGAGTCCGAAAAGAGCTTAACTATGGACTCACTGCCTTTTTCTAGATTTAGTCTCCTTAGCCCGAAAAAGATAAAATTTAATGAGGAGAACTCTCTCGATGAGATGAATCTCCTGAGGTGTACCTTTTTCCTCTTTAATCTATATGCTGGAAAAAGGGATAAACTCATGCCAGTAGATGTTTTTCTGAACCAATTAATGAGTGTGAAAGAACAAGGTCACTCGACGATCTTTTCAATTTTAAGGAGTCTGAAAAGAGATTAAATATGGACTCTGTAATGAATGTTCTTATGGACCGGTTTAACGAGTGTGAAGAAACAAGCTCACTCGACGATATTTTCACTGTTAGGGAGTATGAAAAGAGCTTAGCTATGGACTCCCTGGGGGTTCCTTTTTCGTAAATTTAGTCCCTCAGGCCTAAAAAAGGGTTAAAATTATACCTGAGATTACTCCTCTAGCAAACTGAAATTCCTAGAGTATACCTTTGTTTGTACAATTGACCATCCAGACTGAAAAATGGGTAAAATACCGCCTGACAGACATGCCTTCAAATTTTAGTTTAGTGAGCGTGAAGGGAAACAAGATCTCTCGGCAATATTTTCATGTTTATAGGGTCTGAAAAGGACTTAAATAAAGACTCATTTGTTTTTTGGGAGTCCCCAGTATGGTCACCAATTCTGTTGTAGTGGGAAAACCCCCCTACGGACTACACTAGGGTTCTAAAGTGTAGGCATATCTAACCATCTAAAGTGTCCTACTCTTAACCACTATCACAACAACACCCCATATTCATATATAAAGTACAAAGTATAGGGATCCTGTAGTCTTACCTTAAACTCTACGTCTGGTGTCAATCCCAATGTGTTTGGTCGCTTCTCAACTGCAAATATCCTCCCAAGGATGGATTAATGGGTTAGATATCATAAAAAAATGTAACTCAATCATACATATTAAACACATCATATGGCGGGATGGAAAAAATACTTCTTTATATTAATCGCATGATGTCACTTACCAAATCAGATTGGCGACTGCTCCTTGAACCCGGTCCTGGGCTCCTCTTCACCAAGTTCCAACTACTTCCACATATCCTTCTTCACTCACACTTCTCTCTAGAGAATAGGCATAGGTTTATGGATGAGGAAAAAGGTCAAGAATGGGGAATTCTTGCTCAAACTCACAAAGTGGCTGCAAATTCTTGGGGCAATGGGGGAATTAGGAAATGGGCAGGGTTTCATTGCTTTCGTGCTTCTCTTTGAATTGGAACCCCAACACCTTATTTTATACACCAAAAATATAGTTATTTAGTTGTGTGACGGGATATGGGTGGTCAATTGGTTAGGAAATTACCCAAAAGCCCATATTCCATTGCAACTTTTTATTTTTTGCAACTTTTGTGGGTATACATGGGTTGTAATGGTGCAACTAGCATACGTACGCATGCAGTAATGGTGCAACTAGTGTACACATGGAGGAAGTAGTGGTGCAGGGCACGTACATATTCAAAAATTTGGTTTTTAAGAAGAGTTATTCAGTATTGGCTTGGAAAAAATAGTAAGTAAGATGGTCTGCTACTAGGTATGCATGTCTGGTGCAAACTAAGGTTATAACAATAGGTTTAGACACTTGACAACATCTACTGAGATAAGGTTCTTCTAGCTATCTCTATCGAAAATGAAATGAAGTGGATCCCCCTTTACCCACATATGTGAGTGAAATAGGTGTTCCCCTTCCTATGGTTCTTCTGGTTCGCTTGGATGTACTTCGGTGGTAGCGACAATGGAGTTGGATTTGACATCGATAATCTTCTTCTCTCCTTCTGGATTTGATTTAGATTCAGAATCTAAATCAGTGTTGTTCCAAGTCATTTTATGGTATTCACATCACTTTCCCATGTCCTTATTCGATATCCCATTACCCTTATTATGTTGTGGCTTGGACTGGTTGTCCTGAGAGTGGCCATATTTCTCTATCCCTTGTTTCATGGGTTGGGGCTAACTTTTCTCTACTTTGGCTGTGAGGAGTTTACAGATGAAAAATCTCTCCTATTCTTCTTAAATTTATCCTCGATATTGACAACATATCTATAAGTCACACCTAATTATGTGATGTCCAACAAATTCATTTATGTTTGAATGTATATTTGCAGAAAATTGTGGTATTTGATCACCAAATGTCATTTAGAGTTTTTGATACCCAGTTTGGTGCGTAGGGTATGGAAAATATTTTTGAAATCTGGTACTGTCTGGCCGTCCCTTTCCTGACACAAAATGGTCCATCTTGTGCACTGGTCCTCATAGCTTCCAATAGGGTAGTACTATTTTTTAATGGAATCCCTAAAAGAATCCCATGTGGGGGAGACCACAAATATTGAAAATTCCTATATTGACCTTTTCTCAAAGTAAGTATCCCACTAGTCGTTAACATGGGGGATGACCTTGAGTAGTGATAAAGTAATATTTTCCCTATCGAAAAAAATGTGGACAGAAAAGTACCCTTCGAGCAGATTCAACCATTTACCTACAACATTTGCATCTATCGGTTCTTCAAATAATGGAATATTAAAATTTACTTGTACCTTGAAGGGGGTTGCATGACCACTTGATGAATATGTGTCTCTCGTGGGAAACCAATGTAGGATCTATGCAAATTTGTCCATCATTTTGTTCCTTTGTCACGCAAGCGATTCCTCGAGCAACATTTTGAGAGGATCTCCTGCTCCATCATATTTATTCTCGTCCCCCATGGTTTTTTTTTAGGCTCGGTGTGACCAATCTTGAAAAGGCTCAACTGGTTCGATTCCCAACTTCTTGTACCCACATATTGTCAAGGACATGCATGAAGAAAAATAAATTAAGAGCAGATTGATTTTATACCACTGATATAGATTTATGAGAGGAACAGAATGAATAATAGATTGAAAAAAATAATACAGTGATATGGAGAACAACAATAGATATCCAATGAATAATAAATTCTATTGAATAAATAAAATAGGTTGAAACTATAAAAATGTAGAACTGAAAACAACTTGCTCGAATGGTGGTAGCGATCTCTAAGAATATATGTGGTTTCTACGCACATTATTCTAAGTAGAATGAATTACAATGAGGTTACAAAGGCCTTTTTAACATTACTCATGAATTCCAAAACACTAGACATAAAAAAACCTAACCCTAGGAGATGAAACACCAAAATTTATGTGGGTGTTGATGGGTAAGTTTGTGCCTCAACTTCCCATGGTCATAACTTTTTCATATGACCTCCGTTTTAGGCACATATAGCCTATTGGAAAGGTATTTTATAGAAATACACATTATGCCAACAAACTATGACATCAACTATAGTTTGACTATGGAAAGCCAAAGAAACATTGTTTAGGGCCCCAAAACGACCCTTGAAGCACAAAAAGATGTACTCACATGAAAAATTCCAAACAAGTCTAGTTGGATTAGGTGGGAAGCCACCAATCTCCACTTGGAATCTTTGTAGTGACTCACACAACCTCAGAAGTGTATAACCCACAATTACAAATAATTACAGAAGAACATGTTGAACTAAAAATTGTCAAGAGGAGTCAGCTGGAATAGGTGGGTCGCCACCAATATCCACCTGGATCAACCATCAAAAAAAGTAAATGAAGAAAAAACTTAAAGGTATGCCAAGGTACTCTAAACTTACATCAGTGATGAAGACAACAAGAAGCAAGAAAATAATTCTCCATAGAAAGTTAACATTTCTCCTAATGAAAACAAGGACAGATTCAAAATATCTTTCCCACCAGGGAAGCCTCACATGTGTTAAGATATTTAGACACTTAGGAGTTAGTAAGATATACTTGGTCTATTGTGTCATTAGGTAAAAGTGTGTTTTCTAGTGTGTTTCTTTAGTATGCATTAGTATGCATATGTAGTTAGGAAATCTGACGGTCACGATATGTTCCCGACATAGAGTGATCTAACGGTTCATACTCTCATCGATCTTAACGGCCATTGATCCATGGCTTAACACCTGATTGGTCCATGATCTCTATTTAAATAGCATGGAGGGTCCTGTAAAATCACTCTGTAATATTTTTCTTTGCATTAATAAACTGCTCCAAGTGGCCGCATTGGCTAGGGCCGTGGATGTTTCCCCATAGGGGTTTTACCACGTGAAAACATCGGTGTGTCGATATTTGATCTAGTTATGTGAGTGGTTACTGAAGGTGTTCATCCTTGGTTGGAATACATGTGTTGTCGAACAACATGAACTGGTAGAAAAATTATTTCTTTCTCTATTGTTTTTTTTGTGATAATTTTGGACATCAAGGAATACATTATAGATATAATACAATAAATAATCATGTATGGAAAAAAGACATGAATTATTATGGATTCCCAAACATAAACTATAATTCATTTTCTCGTTTACTTGATTACAATGTTGTATGCTATAAATGAAAAAAAAAATGGGTATAAAGCACATTTTTTTAGAAGTAACCTTGTGGAAACTCCTAGACAAAAAAAGGTTGTAGTCGAAACATTCTACAAAATGACTCTTCTCCAGTGATTTTTTCCAAGGACATTCGCTCGAAATCCAATACGAAATTATTATATATGGATATTCGAGTGATTATTTCTGTATAATCTGAGTGTCCCATGTATTTTTCAGCATGTTGATTCCATTTTTGCATTCATAAATGGATTTTAAACATACAACAAAATAGTGATTTCATGCATATTTATGTCATCGGATTCCAATAAAAATAAAAACATTTCATAGAACAATGAGATAATACTAAAAATAAGTATGTGTATACCCTTTTCAAACAAAATAAATAACTCATAGGAGTTTGGAAAAGGAAGAATGAACAAGAGATGTGAAATAAGGAGGAATATATGCTTGTGTAAACTACCCTTCATGCTCAAAACAAAGGAAACAAATGATACGTTGATAGTGGATGCTCAAGCCACATGACAAGTGACAAGAGAAAATTTCTCATTTTGAAAGAAGTTAATGGAGACAATGTGATATTTGTAAGTGATGCTACCAAAATGATAGCTAGAAAAGGTACTCTAAGTATCAATAATGGAAATACTAAAACATAAAATGTCTTGTATGTTGATGGTCTAAAACACAATCTTCTCAATGTTAGTCAAATGTGTGATCAAGGACAAAATTCACATTTAATTCTCAAGGTTATGAAATAAGGAAGGAAGGCTCGGGAAGATCATTGGGAAGTTCATATAGAGAATCAAACAATATATATATCCTCAATAACATATAGGGAGATAATTTCTATATGAGACAAACATATGAAAGTTTATTATGGAATAGAAGAATGGGTCATATGATATTTTATAAGCTAGTAAAAATCAACACTAAACAACTAGTGAGAGTCATGCCAAAGGTTGTTAAACCTTCAAATGCTCTATGCAAACACTGTTAGCATGGAAACAAATAAGAACAAGATTTAAATCAAAGGAATAATCAACAATGAAGCCATTGGAACTCATTCATACAAATATTTGTGGATCTACAAGAACACAAAGCCTACAAGGTGAAAATTACTTCATGATTTTGAGTGATGATTATTCTATAATGACATGGGTTATGTTACTCAAAGGAGAATATGAATATTTTGAGAATATGAAAGAATTCAAATCCTTGGTTGAAAATGAAACTAATTTAAAAATCAAGTGTTTGAGATTAGAGAGAAGAGGTGAGTGGATATCAAATGAATTTGACGAATTTTGTGAGATTCATGGGATAAAAATACATTTCTCATCTTCATGAACACCACAGGAGAATGGATTCGTAGAAAGTAAAAATTGAACTATACAAGAGATGGAAAGAACAATGTTGATTTAAGCCAACCTATCAGACAAGTTTTGGAGAGAAGCAGTCAACACTGCCATTTTAATTCTAAATAGAGGGAAAATCAGAGTCAACACTAAAAAAATACAGTATGAATTATGGAAAGGTAGCAAAACAACAATTAAATACTTCATTTTTTTTTGGAAGTGGGTGATACATAAAAATCGATGATGAGGATTTGAGAAAATTTGATTCAAGAGAAAATGCAGGTATATTTATTGGTTATTTGTCAAGAAGAAAATATTACAGATGTTACAATACAGCATCACGTAAAATCGTAGAAAGTGCCATTGTAAAAGTTGATGAAGCAAGGTACCATGATATGGATTTAGGAGGAGAACGAACTAATTAACAGACTAAATACAATGAACAAAGAGATATGAATAACAACATAGATATCCAATGAACAATATATTCTATTGAATAAATGAAATAGGCTGAAACTGTAAAACTACAGAGCTGAAACACTTGCTCGAATGGTGGTAGTTATCTCTAAGAAGCGATGTGTCTGCTACACACATACATCTGAGTAGAATGATTACAATGAGGCTCCAGATGCCTTTTTCATGTTACTTATGAATTACAAAACCACAGACATCCAAAAACCTAACCCTAGGAGGTGAAACACCAAAAGCCATGTGGGCCCCTATTGGTAAGTTGGTACCTCAACTTATCGGTGTCATAACTTTGGCATAATACCTCTGTTTTAGGCATGTGCTAGCCCAATGGAAAGGTCTTTCAGAGAAATACACATTATGTCATTAAACTCTAACTTCGTCTACAATTTGATTGTGGTGAGCCAAAAAAAACACTGTTTAGGGATCCAAAATGATCGTGGAAGTACAACAAGATGTGTTCAAATGAAAACATACAAAATAAGCCAATTGGATTAGGTGAGAGGCCACCAGCATCCACCTGGAATATTTGTAGGGCTTTAGACATCCCCAGAACTGTAGAACCCATAATTACAAAGAAGTACAGAAGAACGTGATGAACTAAAAATGAACAACAGGATCCAGTAGGAATAGGTGGGTGGCCACCAATATCCACCTGGATCAATCCTCCCCCCTTAGAAAGAAATGGTCTCCATTGCGTTGAGTTCCCCCATTAGGTGAGGATACTTCTACTTGATTTGGCCCCAGGTGAGCCACTTTCCTTGGTGTAGGAGCTTCCCTGCCTTGACAACCTAATAAAGTTGGATCCTCTATTGGTGAGTGCCCTTGACCTGTGTGTCCACGATATGATCAATGGATGCTTGTTCCATGCAGTCAGGGTTGTGCTATGTTCGTGTCAATTATTTTGCGATATCTGAGGTGTCCAATAATGGTGGAAAATATGGTCGAATGAGGTCCACATTGAAGAATGTGTGTAGGCCAAGGAAGGGTGGAGTGTTGAGCTCAAAATAATTGCTACCCATAGCCTTGGTGATAGTGTAAAGCCCATAGAGAAGTGGTAAAAGATTCTGATGGGGCCCTGTGAGATGCTCCTTCTGCAAATGTAACAAGAATTTTTATCCAACCTGAAAGTGGTGTGATACCCTATGTTCATCATGACTTTATTTCTACTTAGCATTCGATTTCTACAAAATCTCCTGGACCTGTTGGTGGATGTGTTGAATCCACTTAATGAATCTAGTGGCTTTTTTGGTCTCAAACTGAACATGGGAAGAGTCTGTCTATGTGGTGGCAAGAGGTAGTGCAACATCAATGGGACCCAAGGGCTAGAATCCCAACCCCACCTTAAATGGGCTATGGTTGGTGGAGCTATGGAGAGCCATTTTGTAAATGTGCTAAACATAGGGGACACTCTCATCCCATGTACATGGATTCTTAGAGTTGTACATGTGTAGGATGTGTACAATCATCTAATTTATGACCTCTATTCGATCCTCTTCTTAGGGGTGGAAATCAATGGATTTAGTGATCTTGGTTTCCAACAGTGACCATATACGCAACCAAAATGTGTTTAGTAACATGATGTATTTGTCAGAGATGATGGTATGTGGTATCCAAAAATGGACCCACACTCATTCGAAGAAGAGCTTGAAAATAACTACAGTTTGGATATTCTTCTTGTGGGCTGTGAGGATGGCCATCTTCAAAAATAGATCAATAACCACAAATACGCAGTCATTGCCTTTCTTGGTAGATGGAAGGCCAGAGATGTAATCCATTGAGATGGATTCCCAAGGATTCTCAGGATTAGGAAGAGGGGTCTAGAAGCCTTAGATCTGATGCCTGATTTTGTCATTTTCCATCAGCGAATGACGATAGATTGTTCCATTATGTAGAGGTGAATCGAGGGTCAGATCAATTGGATGCTTGACTTGGAAGTGTGTTAGTACCCTGGTGGGTGAAGATAAGATGTCTTTGTATTCTTCCATGATCCCTTCCACTTGCTTCTTCTGCAAAGAGAGGCTTTGTGTAAAGGCCACAGATGTTGTGTTGATCTTATGCTTAATCTGAGCATGAATCACAAAGAAGATGAGATTATTGGTCTGTGAAATGATCATACTACATTTCTTAGCAGAGATTAAAGAAATAGCGGTAGGCGACGTACCTATGGTATCCTGTACAATTGTCTACCCAAAGTAATAATAACACAGCGATGACTAGAATCATACAAACATGACACTTCCATCAATATGGTTTTCCTAAACTAACATCACAAACTTCAATGGGAGAAATATCGCACAATACCTCATCTTTGAAAGGCTTGATGTCATAGGGAAGATGAAATTGTTGGCTAACACAAAGATCTCTTCCTTGGTGAAGTGAGCCGATGGTGTAGGGTTGCAGTTGCAGTGTCATTGGCAGGTCTAGTTGCTTGATGACCTCTACTAAAATCATGTTCTTTTGACTATCTTTGTTGACAATGAAATGAATCATAGCCCCCTTTACCCACATCTATGATTGAAAGAGTCATTCCCCTTCCTCTGGTTCTTCTAGTTCGCTTGGCCATAATTTGGTGGTAGAGACAGTGGCACTGGGTTCGACATCCATATTCTACTTCCCTCCTTCAGGATTTTATTTGGAATCAGAATTGGCCTCTGACTCGGAATCCTTCAGCTTGGGGCTACATTCTCCATTGTTGTGCCAAAATATTTTATGGTACTCACACCATTTTCCTATGTCCTTCTTCATCCTCTCATTGCCCTTCTTGTGTTGTAGCTTGGACTGGTTGTCCTGAGAGTGGCCATCTTTTCTCTATCCCTTGTTGTGTGGCTTGGGGCCGCCTTTTCCCTTCTTTGTCTATGAGGAGTTTGCAGATCCAAACTCTCACCTCTTCTACTTAATTTCTTCTCAGTCTTGATAGCATATCTATAAGACGTACCCAATGAGGTGATGCCCAGAAAATCCATTTATGTTTGAATGTATCTATGCAAAAAATCATGGTATTTGTGCGCCATATGTCACTCAGAGTCTTTTATACCCAATTCGATGTGAAAAGTATGGAAAATATTGGTGAAATTTGATATTTTTTGGTTCCTTTATTGATGCAGGGTGGTCCATATGGTGTACTGGTCCTTATAGCTTCCAACAGGGTAGTATTGTTATTTCATGGCATCCCCAAAGGAATCCCATTTAGGGGAAACCAAAAATATCATAGATTCCTCTATGGTCCTTTACTCAGAGTAAGTGCCCCACCATCCCTTAACATGGGGGATGGCCTTGAGGAGTGCAAAAGTAATCTTTTCCCTATCGAAAAAAATTTCGACTAAAAAATAATCTTCAAGCAAATTCAACCATTTATCTACAACATTCACATATATAAGTCCTTCAAATAATAGAATATAAAAATTTACATGTACCTTGAAGGTGGTTGCATGGCCTCTTGATGAAGATGATTCTCTTGTGGGAAAGCGTCAAAGGATCTGCGCAAAGTTGTCCATCATTTCGTTCCTTATTTGCGCAAGGGATTCCTTAAGAGACATTTTAAAGGGATATCCTTCTCCATAATATTTATTTTCTTCTCCCATGGGTTTTTTTGGGCTCGACGTGAGTGATCTTGCAACGAATCAATTGGTTCGAGTCCCAACTTCTTTTACCCAGATCTTGTCGGGGACATGCACGAAGAAAAATAAATCAAGAGCATACTGCTTTGATACCATTGATCCAAATTTAGGAGTGGAACAAACTAATTAATAGACTAAATACAATAAACATAGAGATATGAAGAACAACAAAAATATCCAGTGAACAATATCTTCTATTGAATAAATGAAATAGGATGAAACTGTAGAACTTCAGAACTGAAGCACTTGCGCAAATGGTGGTAGTTATCTCTGAGAAGAGATTTGGATGCTACACACATCCATCTGAGTAGAATGATTACAATGAGGTTGTAAGGGCATTTTTTATATTACTCATGAATTCCAAAACCTTAGACATCCAAAAACCTAACCCTAGGAGGTGAAACGCCAAACGTCATGTGGGCCCCTATGGGTAAGTTGGTACCTCAACTTCCCGGGGTCGTAACTTTTCCATACGACCTTTGTTTTAGGCGTGTGATAGGTCATTGGAAAGGTATTTTGAATATATACACATTATATTGGAAAAATATAACTCCATATTTGTTTTGATAGTGGCAAGCCAAAAAAACATTATTTATGGATCCAAAACGGACCTGGAAGTACAACAAGATGTGATGACATGAAAAGTTACAAAATAATCCTATTAGATTAGGTGAGAGGCCACCAGTATGAACTTAGAATATGTGTAGAGATTCAAAAATCCCTAGAAGTGTGTAACCCACAATTACAAACAAGTATAGAAGAATGTGTTGAACTAAAACCAAACAAGAGGGGCCAGTTGGAATAGGTGTGTGGCCACCAATATCCACATGGATCATACCAGAAGATGAGAACACAATTAAAAGTTCAAGAACGTGAGCCAGGATACCAAGAATAGAAAAAACAAGAAGGATAAAAAAATGAAGAACAAGAAATAGAATGTCAATAGACAAAGAAAACATCTATATTTGTGTGAAAGAATCATTCAAAAAGTCTAATTCTTGGTGATAAAGATATGAGAGTTCAAACAAGAAGAAGACTAGATAGTGCAAAAAAATATGAAAAATTCTCCTTGCTATCCAAAATAGAGCCTAAGAATTTTACTAAAGCATGTGAAGATGAGCATTGGATGGATGTTATCTAAGTAGAGATAAATTAAATTGAGAAGAATGAAACATGGGAACTTGTTCCAATGTCGAAAGATAAAAATGTAGTTGGCACCAAGTGGGTTTTCTGGAACAAGTTGAATGAATATGGGAAAGTAATGTAAACTACATCAAAATTGGTTTGTAAAGGTTATGCTCAAGTTCAAGGTATTGATTTCAAAGAAACATTTTCCTCAATTGCTAGACAACAAGAAAATTTACATCTGTGATGAAGACAACAAGAAGCAAGAAAATAATGTTGCATAGAAAGTTAACATTTCTCCTAATGAAAATAAGGACATATTAAAAATATATTTCCCACCAAGGAAGCCTCACATGAACTGGTAGAAAAATTCTTTCTTTGGCTATTTTTTTTTCTGTAATAATTTTGGACATCAAGAAATATATTATAGATCACATACAAGAAATAATGATGTATGGAACAAAGACATGAATGCTTATGGATTCCCAAACATAAACTATAATTCATTTTCTCTTTTATTTGATTACAATGTTGTATGCTATAAATGAAAAAAAAATGGATATAGAGCACATTTTTTTAGAAATAACCTTGTGGAAACTCCTAGACAAAACAAGGTTGTAGTCGAAACATTCTACAAAATGACTCTTCTCCAGCAATTTTTTCTGAGGAAATTTGCTTGAAATACAACAACAAATTGTTATATATGGAGATTTGAGTGATTATTTCTGTATAATCTGAGTGCCCCATGTATTTTTCAGCATGTTGATTCCATTTTTGCATTCATAAATGGATTTTAAACATAAAAAAAATAGTGATTTCATGCAGATTTATGTCATCAGATTCTGATAAAAAAAACAATTTCATAGAACAATGAGATAATACTAAAAACAAGAATGTGAATACCCTTGTCATAAAAAAAATAAAATCATAGGAGTTTGGAAAAGGAAGCATGAATGAGAGATGCAAAATAAGGAGGAATCTATGTTTGTGTAAACTACCCTTCATGCTCAAAACAAAGGAAATGAATGGTACGTTGATAGTGGATTCTCAAGCCACATGACAAGTGACAAGAGAAAAATTCTCATTTCTCATTTCTCATTTGCATGACTACCGCAAGAGAATGGATTCGTAGAAAGTAAAAATCAAACTATACAAGATATGGTAATAACAATGTTGAGTGAATCCAACCTATCAGACAAGTTTTGGAGAGAAGCAGTCAACACTGCCATTTTCCTTCTAAATAGAGGGAAAATCAGAGTCAACAATAAAAAATACCCTATGAATTATGGAAAGGTATGAAGAAAACAATTAAATAATTCATTTTTTTTTGGAAGTAGGTGATACATAAAAAGAGATGATGAGGATTTGAGAAAATTTGATTCCAGAGCGGATGCAGGTATATTTATGTTTTATTCGTCAAGAAGAAAATATTACAAATGTTACAATACAGTATCACGCAAAATCATAGAATGTTCCATTGTAAAAGTTGTTGAAGTAGGGTACCATGATCTGGATTTAGGAGAAGAACAAGCTAATTAACAGACCGGATACAATGAACAAAGAGATATGAACAACACCACAGAGATCCAATGAACAGTTTCTTCTATTGAATAAATTAAGTAGGCTGAAACTGTAAAACTACAGAAATGAAACACTTGCTCGAATGGTGGTAGCTATCTCTGAGAAGAGATGTGGCTGCTACACACATCTGTCTTAGTAGAATGATTGCAATGAGGCTTCATATTACTTTTTGATGTTACTCATGAATTACAAAACCATAGACATCTAGAAATCTAACCCTAGGAGGTGAAACACCAAAAGTCATGTGGACCCCTATGGGTAAGTTTGTATGTCAACTTCTCGGGATCTTAACTTTGGCTTACAACGTCAGTTTTAGGAACGTGGTAGCCCATTGGAAAGGTCTTTCAGAGAAATACAAATTACGTTCTTAAACTTTGAATTCATCTACAATTGGACTATGGTGAGCCAAAAAAACATTGTTTAGGGATCCAAAATGATCATGGAAGTACAACAACATGTGTTCAAATGAAAACATACAAATTAATCTAGTTGGATCACGTGAGAGGCCACCAGTATCCACCTGGAAGATGTGTAGGGCTTCAGACATCCCCAGAAGTGTAGAACCCATAATTACAAGGAAGTACAAAAGAACGTGATGAATTGAAAATGGACAAGAGGATCCAGTTAGAATAGGTGGGTGGCCACCAATATCCACCTGGATTAATCCTCTCCCCTTAAGAAGAAATGGTCTCCATTGCATTGAGTTCCCCCATTAGGTGAGGAAACTTCTACTAGATTTGGCCCCGGGTGAGCCACTTTTCTTGGTGTAGGAGCTTCCCTGCCTTGACAACCTGATAAAGCTAGATCCTTTGCTCAGGAGTTCCCTTAACCTATGTTTCCATGATCTAATCAGTGGATGCTTGTTCCATGCAGTCAGGGTTCAACTATGTTGGTGTCAATTATTTTTCAATATCTGATGAGTCAAATAATGGTGGAAAATATAGTCGAAGGAACTCCACATTGAAAAATGGGTACAGGCTAAGGAAGGGTGGAGTGTTGAGCTCAAAATAATTGCTACCCACAGCCTTGGTGATAGTGTAAGGCCCATAGAGAAGTAGGAAGAGCTTTCGATGGGGCCCTGTGAGATGCTCCTTCTGCAAATGTAACCATACTTTGTATCCAACCTAAAATTGGTCTAGTACCTTATGTTGATCATGGCATTGTTTCTACTTAGCATTGAATTTCTACAAAATCTCTTGGACCTGTTGGCGGATGTGTTGAATCTTCTTAATGAATCTAGTGGATTTTTCAGTCTCAAAATGAACATAGGAATATTTAGTCTGTGTGGTGGCAAGAGGTTGTTCAACATCAATGGAACCCAAGGGTTGGAATATTAGCCCCACCTTATATGATCTATGGTCGGTGGAGCTAGGGAAAGACCTGTTGTAACTATGCTAAACATAAGGGACACTCTCATCCCATGTACGCGGATGCTTAGAATTGTACATGTGTAGGATGTGTACAATCATATGATTTACAAACTCTCTTTGGTCGTTTTCTTGGGGGTGGAAAGAAGTGCATTTAGTGATCTTGGTGTCCAATAGTGACTAGAGACTCAAAAAAAATGTGTTGAGGAACATGATGTCCCAATCGGAGATGATGGTCTGTGGTATCCAAAAATGGACCCACACTCATTCGAAGAAGATCTCAACAGAAACTGCAGTTGTGATATTATTCTTGCGGGCTGTGAGGATGGCCATCTTAACAAATTGATCAACAACCAAAAATACGCAATAATTTCCTTGCTTGGTGGATGGAAGACCAAACATGTAATCCATTGAGATGGATTCCCAATAATTCTAGGGATTAGGAAGAGGGGTGTAGAATCCTTAGATCTGATGCCTGATTTCTTCATTTTCCATCAGCGATTGACGATAGAATGGTCCATTACGTAGAGGTGCACCAGGGGTCAAGTCAATTCGATGCTTGACTTGGCAGTGCGTCGGTACCCTAGTGGGTGAGGAGAAGATGTCTTTGTATTCTTCCATGATCCCGCCCACTTGCTTCTGCTGCAAAGAGAGGCTCTATGTAGAGGCCACAGATGTTGTGGCAACTTTCTGCTTAATGTGAGCACAAATCACAAAGAAGATGAACTTCCTGGTCTGTGAAATGAACTTACTGCATTTCGTAGCAGAGATTAATGAAATAGTGGTAGGTCGTGCTAGCTCAGTATCCTGTACAATTGTCTACCCTAAGTAATAATAACACTATGGGTTCTAGAATCATACAAAGCATGGATCTTCCATAAATATGGTTATCCTAAAAGAACATAAAAAACTTCAAGGGTAGAAATATCACTCAATATCTCATCTTTGAAAGGCTTGATGTCATAGGGCAGATTACATTGTTGGCTGACACATAGATCTCTTCCTTGGAAAAGTGAGCCAATGGTGTAGGGTTACGGGTGCAGTGTCATTGGAAGCTCTAGCTACTTAACGACCTATGCTAAAATAAGGTTCTTCTGACTGCCCCTATTGATAATGAAAAGAAGCAGAGCCCCCTTTACCCACATCTATGAGTGAAAGAGGCATTCCCCTTCCTCTAGTTCTTCTAGTTTGCTTGGCTGGACTTTGGTGGTAGTGATAGTGGCACTAGGTTCGACGTCGATATTCTTGTTCCCTCATTGGAGATTTGATTTGAAATCAGAATTGGCCTCTGAATCAAAAGCCTTCATATTGGAGCGACATTCTTTAGTGTTGTGCCAAGGGATTTTATGATACTCACACCATTTTACTGTGTCCTTCTTCATCCTCTCATTGCCCTTCTTGTGTTGTAGCTTGGACTGGTTGTCCTGAGAGTGACCATATTTTCTCTATCCCTTTTTGTGTGGTTTGGGGCCTCCTTTTCCCTTCTTTGGCTATGAGGATTTTGTAGATCCAAACTCTCACCTCTTCTTCTTAAATTTCTTCTCAATCTTGACAGTGTATCTATAAGACGTACCCAATGAGGTGATGTCCAAAAAATCCATTTATGTTTGAATGTATCTATGCAAACAACTATGATATTTGAGCACCACATGTTGCTCAAATTATTTGATACCAAATTTGGTGTGCACTGTATGGAAAATATAGGTGAAATATGGTACTATCTGGTCCCTTTATTGACGTAGGATGGTCCATCTGGTGTATTGGTCCTCATAGCTTCCAACAGGGTGGTATTGTTATTTAATGGCATCCCCGAAGGAATCCCATGTAGGGGAAACCACAAATATTGTAGATTCCTCTATGGCCCTTTGCTCAGAGTAAGTGTCTCACCAATCCTTAACATGGGGGGTGACCTTAAGGAGTGCAAAAGTAATCCTTTCGCCATAAAAAAAAATTGAACTAAAAACTACCCTTCAAGCATATTCAACCATTTATCTATAACATTCGCATATATAATTTCTTCAAATAATGAAATATCAAAATTTACATGTACCTTGAAGTGGGTTGCATGGCCTCTTGATGAAGATGATTCTCCTGTGGGAAACCGCCGAAGGATCTGCGCAAACTTGTCCATCATTTTGTTCCTTTGTCTCACAAGGGCTTCTTTATAGTGACCATACTAAATTAAATTACAAATTTAATACAATTTAAACATACAATTCTTTATGATACATAAATAATTCATTCGCCATCATAATCATATAAGCATATAATATTCGACAGGATTTAAAATTTATCTACAGCATGAAATAACTCAACAATTCATAATTAAAATACCTGCTTCTGATGCTAATTCCCGCCGATATGGTTTTCCTTTCCCTGCTACCTTGCCTAGCCTGATGCATTGACCAGCTCTGCCCACACCGACTAACCTCCCAGCCAGCTAGGAGCAGCCTGTCTGGCTTCCTAGCTCCAGGAAACTGAAAGGAATCCTAGCCCCCATGCCCAAAACCCCCAGCAACCTGGTGCCCCCTGCAATGGTTCCCCAGAACCGAAGAACTCGACAACAGAACCAGAAAATCCAAACCAGAACTATTGTCTCCTCTCCAAAATGCTTCCCACTCCCAAAAATGATAATCCTCCCCATAAGAATCCTCCCCGTCACATCCCCCTTCACCGACTCTCCTCATTCTTTAATATCTTATCCCCTTCATTAATATCGTATCCCTTTATTTAATGTCTTATCCCCTTCTTTAATGTCTTATCCCCTCTACATACGTAAAGCATTTAATTAGATAAATTAAGATTATTAAGCCCTTAAATGTATTACCCATGTCATTGAATGTGTATGTAATCAATTAATTAATTAATTAATCAATCAAAAGTTAAAAAAAATTAATTAATATTATTAATACTAATCATTGTTTAATTAAAACCATATTAGGACAATTAATTATCTAATTAATTATACTTAAAAAAAATCTCTATGAACTAACTAACTAGGGTTGTTACATACACCCACCCTTCAGGAAACTTCATCCCGAAGTTAAGGTATCTCATGATACAAGGAAAATAAATATGGTTCATACATTCATGACAATTAACCAACACTATTAGTAAGTAAGCCAGGAAAACTCATACATACTAGTGTACATGTACAAGAAATGCATGTGTATCTAGTACATACAAGTCTCGTGCATGTACTAATAATCAATAACTATCACCCTTATAGTATTTTATGTATGCGTCCAATTCAATCAACAAGACTAGTCTTTTATAAAAGACAACAAACCAATCAAATGTTTGAGAAATCATTTAATTACAATTATCCAGTTCAACAATTTTATTTAGACAACTGTGGTTTAGTTACGTAATTATGAATATTCATATATACACATTTTCTTTTAGCAGGAAAAAACAATAAATTCCACCATAAGACAAATCTCCACACTTTATCAACTATTTCTACTCATCCTTCCTCCCTAACTTACTTCCATCCTCATTCCTATCCTTCCTCTGCTGGACTATCTTGGAGCGTCAACTATATTGACCTAACTCCAAATAGAACCCGCAAGCGGAAGTGTCACTATCTCGACCAAGCTTCCCCAACAAGCAACTAACAGTCATCATCACACGTCTTAGGGAGCATCAGCTAACACCGTCCTCCCATGACTTCAGGTTTTGGAGGATACATGGTGGGAAATGCCTCCACCTCTCCTAATCATAACTAGGATCCACACCCTACAATGGAATGTACAGTGGCACCGTGTTGCTAGGAGTTTTGTCATCGTTTATTCAGTTTTGAGCAATCTCATCACCTGAAATCCTGCACTGGTTCACATATCATAGCAATGCATCGAAACCAATATAATTTCACATACAAATATTCGTACCATAATGTTTCTCGGCTAGTGGTCATGATATCCACTTTCATCATCATTACGTTAGCTATTTCATAGCCCATAACCTGCATATTAGTTTATAACACAAACTCATACATTTCTATGCATTATCATCATGTAATTGCATGCAATCATCATTTCTATTCGGTATCCATGTACCAACAACTTAACATCAAGTTTTCAAGTTAGAAATAGATCTCATAATATCCCATAATTGAATTTTGACACCCATTCATAAGATTATCATTTACCAAATAGATTGCACCATATCCAACATCATTCTAATAGCATTTAAGCATTCATAAAATTTACATTCTCACAATATGTCGCATCATATACATCATCATCAATAACATTTAAACATTCGTAACATTTGAATTCACATAGTAGATCACATTATATTCTTCATCATCAATAACATTTAAACATTCATAAATTTTGCATTCACATAGTAGATCGCATTACATTCATCATCATCAATAAAATTTAAACATTCATAATTGTTCATATGTCTTAAAAGTTTAAGTGTATCATTTAACAGTTTCATTTTGAAGAGAAAATAATATAAGTAGGCCTCAGGTAATCCTGGCTGTCTAAATCAAAAGGTAGTGTTACATACACCCAACCTTCAAGAAACATATTCTCGAGGTGGTAAAAAAAGTGAGGGATAGTCTCGTCGTTATGTCTCGACGTCTTCCCAAGTAGTAGATCCTGGACTATACTTGTCCCATTGGACCTTAACTTGGTCTACCAAATGGTTCTTGAGTTGTCGGACTCTACGGTCCAATATGCATAATGGTTCTACCGTGAGGGTTCCCACGTTCGATACCTGCAATTCCTTCCAATTTAGTTTATGTGATTCATTAGCAACATAATGACGTAAAACAGATACATGAAAAACATTATGAGTTTTATGCAAGTGGGGTGGCAGTAC
>SNQJ01S0005890.1:38369-54123 GCA_010110895.2 Picea sitchensis | reverse complement strand
ACTGTTTACAGAAAATCTGGGATGATATCCCAAGTTCCTATCTCTAACTCAAACTAACAATTTAAAAATAAAACTATATCACATAAATATCTCCTAGACTGCCACAGCATGCCCAATGCAATTCGAATGTACCTAAAAGAGGTAAAAAAATGACAAGTTAAAAGGTGATTTTGTTAATGAAAATGATAAAAATCTAATTCTAAAGACTGGCTACATAATCTTGCGATTCTGCAGCTGGTCTAAATCAAACACAGAATCGTATTAAAAATCAATTCAAATCTTAGAAAATACAATTCAAACTATCAAAAGATATTTGATTGCTAAAAGCATCGTTCAAATCGACACTTGCTAAATCGTATTCAACCAAACGATAACAGAGATGGGTATGCTCTGTTTAATTCGTTACTAATTCGGGTATACAAAATTGTATCGAACAGTAGTGAAATCGTTTTCATATCAAATTGAAATCGATACAGTTAAACAAATAATATGCAAGTGTTTATATTGCCTTATCCATTAACAGGACACACGATCGAATCTATACGAAAGAAACAAGATCATTTTCAGATTTGATATAACTGTCTTAACATAAACAAACGATCCATCAACTCAAAACTGGTGTGTAAATTACCACAAATGAAATGATAATGGAATAACAGGGTCTGTAAGAGTCATCCAATCGTTTGTTATTGCCAATTAGGAGTAGACAAAATTGATTGACATTTCATGAAACCATTACTTGAATCCATTTCAAAATGAACCATTAACCGAATTTTCTCATATGAATTCAACAGAGATAACATGTGTCGATCTTAGTTTAACAAACTCGTTTTGAAAATTAAAATCGACAGAGAAGCATCGAGTCTATTTTTAATATGATTCCAACTCATAAAAAAAATCGTGATAACTCAAGATATGCAGCAATCCAATCAAAACAAGAGCGAATCGATCAGTTTGAGTTTGACATAGTCGTTGTGAATCAAAACAGTTCCATGATTTCAGTGAAGAGATCTTTTGCATAGGTCAGATATAATCCAAATCCAAACGAAAATGTTGACAAAATAGAGTCATTTTTTCAATAGACTACATCGTAATTATCAAGCCAATTCAATCCTATGAAATCGTTTTAAAAATCAAATCATAAAAACTAAATCAGGGTCACTTGTATTCAACCGAAACGAAATCATACCAAATCAAAACATAGTCGTGCTCTAATTTTAGCATAAAAATCTCTTGCTTAGGTTGAATACAAACAAAATCCAAGAGGAAACAAACACCATTGATTTCGTTAACTCAAACCAATAGACAAACGAATCAAACCCAGTGAAAACCGAACAATTGCTAAATTGGGCACGACCAAATCGTGTAACCAAATCCTAACTTCATTTAATTTTAGCAAAATGAAATCAATGTACAGGATCCACAAAACTATGACAGAGTCATTTCGAACAATGGACATAGCTATTTGAAAACCAAACTCAATTCATTATATTAATCCTAGCAATTCATAGAATGGAATTGATAACGAAATTCATACCTGGATGATGAGCAGACAACTTGGTCATGAAAGTTTGGAATTGACGAAGGCTGTAGCCGATTCGACATTCCTAAAAACAATGGAACCAATGGTTTTCTGCTTCTTATCATTTGCTTGAAGCTTATCCCTTTGTCTTGTCAACACTGCAACTTGGTTTTCCAAAGATTTGATTTTCGACTGTAATAAGGGAACATCTGTATAGTAGCATTCCAACCACACATTACATTGGTTGCATGATGATTGCCCAGGCTTTGAAATAAAAAATGAGGGTTTTCTCAGATCACTGAGGGTTTCCTTAGGTATCTTGATGCCTGGGTAGCTAGGACTGTTCCTTAGGCACTGGGGTAAATTAGAAATGAATTCATAGGGTGGCTCATAGCACAGACCTTGGGAGTAAGGGTACTCACTAGCTATGAAGCATTCGATGTCAGATTCTGAGTCTTCACTGAGGACTATGGGCTTCTGCTCAGCATTTGGCTTAGGTTTATTCTGAGCCAGTCTCAATATAAGTCGAGCATTCTTTTTACCTTTGTCGTCGACAATAGGGTTACCCTGAACCTTCTTGTTCATAGGATTTTTAATAGCCTGAGCCTTGTCTGTTGAGACGTCAGGTAGGTCGATATCAGGGTCGACCGAGGGTTTGGGAGAGCGCAGTAGGACATGGTAAGGAATGGGTGGCTCTACCTTAGTTTCACTAACCACAGGCTTGTCAATTTGGACCGGCTCTGTATCAACAAAACCATTTCGAGAGATAAAACCTTGCCAACTATAACCATGGAGGTTTAAGTGGTGAACAAGGATGAGTCTGATCAGGCCATGGTGAAACAAGCTACTATCGGCCTTCTCTCGTTTAAACCTCTTAGCCATTTTATAAAGACTACGCTGGAAATAAAATGGAATATTCAATGGATAACCCATGAAATTCATTAACAGTCAAAGGTGATAAAGAAAAACCAGTCTATACCGACCCTCACAGGTCACGAACTGTTTAACCACCATCAAAATATCATGCCACCTTGGTTTAAGTGTGGAAATCGGCATACCTCTGTCACAGGATGTGACCTTCCGCGATAGGAACAATAATGGCCATGGCACCTCCTCAACTTTAGAGTTTTTAAACCATCATTGGCCCATGGCTGCTAACCCTGTGGCAAATTTGATGAACTCTTCATTGATTTCAATCTCAATGTCACCTATTTTGGCCCTACAACCATCAAAGGTAAGGGTGAAATGTTGTGCAACAAACAAATTAAAACCCTCGAACCTTTGTACAAACGTGAGCCAACCATTGTCTTGCAAATCTTTCCAGGCATTATCAAACAATAGCAAGGCTTGACTACCATTCGGCTTAATTCGCACCACCGCTGCCATGGAGAAGAAAACATGGTGAGCGATGTAAATGAGCCAGGGTTAGAATGCAGCATACACAGGGAAAGAATGCCCACAGGCTTACCCGATGCTAGCAGAGGTGAAACAAGGATAAGGGTAAGCATTAATGACATCGTGCAAAGGTGGTGGAGCTATTTCTGCCCATGCAAAATAGTCATTACCATGGTACAACCACCAGCACTTTCAACTATTCAAATCACAACGCATATGTGTTACAACTATGCCATTTCAATCAATCAATCGAAACCTTTGGTAAGTGGATAGATCATTCACGTGAACAATAGTTATGCCATAGTTTTAAAACCAAACACACAAATTGAAACTAATACCAAGTGTTGTATGGAACGATTCACACCAAGGGTTTAAACCATAACACCAATGCTTTTTCATATAATCAATATGCCAAGTGAATTGATCAAATAACATGTAGATCCAATTGCCAATGCATCACGACTCAATCACTCATGAAATGAAATTACATAATCAATCAAAGAATGTCGAATGAGTATAGATCAAAAGGGTTTTTCCAATTGCATAATGATAAGTAAAATGTAAATGCAATGGGAATATCGACAAGGATGATAACGACAATTTAGTGAAGATTTTAATGCGACTTTGAAAGACCAAGTTTTCACGCTTATAGTCATGAAAACAAGAAACAAGGTAAGCGTGTAAATAGCGCAAAAAGTGTCGTTTATTTAAGAATTGCGATGAAAGATTAAGGTTTGTAAAACATTGGCGTAGGCAACTTATAAGGATAGTAGAAATGTGAATTGGCTGCCAACAATGGCGACACACTGGTAGAAGCAGTTATCTCTGCCAAAAGAACAAATTCAGATTAGGACAGCAAAGATAATTCTGACTCAAAAACAACAACCACAAAATCGTATAAACATCATCATTAACCAACTATTCCAGCAGTGTTTTAAAAGATGAGAACTGATAACAGTCTTAAGACCAGCGAGTCACGATATTAAAGGTAAAATCTCCAATACTGTTGACAGAGCCACTGTTGCCAGCAGGCGTCCATAGCCTTGACAGGGTTTCCATTTAACCCACTCTGACGTCTGTATCCTGCCAAGAAGTTCTAGATCAGAATAAAGGACATTAAGAGGTTTCTTTTTTTTGCAAATTTTCATATACCCGACATTGCTTCGCTGCCAGTGGGCCTGTTCAGTACCTCGGCGAAGTTTTCTTGGTGTCATGCATGCATTTACCCGCTGGCAGCAGACCTGTTCAGCATCCCAGCGGGTTTACAAGCACTTCCCACAGCTCTATTAATAATTTATTTTGTTTTGTTTTTCTTCAAAGATATATAGTTGAGCGAAGTGACGCTAAAAATCATGATATTTTAACATATTTTTTCAGACCTCATCAGAGTCATTAGAACTGTCCTTTATTAAGATCCAGAGATGTTTCATTTACAAAAACAACTTCCTAAGGCAGGGAGACATCTTCTGAGTCATTCCCTTAAGGAATAGGGACAACGTAAAAAGATAATAGATGACCACAACAAGATTTACTCAGAGATCGAAATCAGTCAACTTCTTTCAAACAACAGACTTTTTGCCAACATAGAAATAAATTTCATAAATATACAATTGATGTTTATACAATTTTCTTAGCAGTTATTTCAGTGAAGGAGTTTTTTGTCTAAATAGATCAGTATACAGGTATGTGTATTTACACAAACAAAAACTGATAAACTCAAAGGGAAAATCAAAAACAAAAAGAAAACGAAAAAAAAAAACAAACAAAAGAAAAATATGTACATAGTATACAAGGGTTGCTATCAAGCAATGTATATTTTCAAGGCTTGGCCATTCACCAGATAGGTGTCAAGATGCCCCTCAAGATTCTGCAATCGGAAATAACTGGGACCTAACTTTTCAGCAATTAAAAATGGTCCAAGCCACAAATTTTGAAATTTTGTGTGCTCTCTCTTTCCCTCATGTGGTTTGTCCCATTTCAGGACGAGGTCACCTACTTCAAAATTCCTATCCGAAGCAGAGTTAGAATCGAACTAGCTTTTAACCAATAGTTGATGCTGATCTAACTTATGTTTAGCTTGGGCTCTTACCTCTTCTAGCTTCATCAAAGCATTAATTTGGTTTTCCAAAGGGGGACAATCTTCTTCTTGGATTTTCCGTGACAACTATAGCGAAGGAAGAAGGATGTGAGGTGGTAGAATTGCTTCTCTTCCATAAACGAGAAAAAAGGGGGAGTTACCTACAGCATATTTTGGTGTTACCCTATCATCCCACAGTGCGTTCAATAGTGCATTGTGCCAATTTTTGTGATTTTCAACCACTGTTCTCTTGATGATTTTAATCAAATTCTTGTTTGTTGATTCTGCCAATCCGTTTCCCTGGGGGTAATAGCTAGCAGAATACTTCAATTTAATTCATTTTTCCAAAGCGAACTCACTCATCTCAAGCGAGGAAAAGTAAGAAGCATTATCGAATACTAAACAGTCAGGGATACCAAAACGAGTGATAATATTCGAATTTAGAAAGGCAATTACCTGACTGGTGTTGATGGTTCTTAACGCAGCAGCTTTAGACCATCGGGTAAAGTAATCTGTGGCTGTCACAATAAAATTGTTCTTTTGTGAGGATGGGGGGTTGATCGGACCTATGATATCAAGGCCCCACTGCTGAAAAGGAGAATCTACTGAAATGGGCTGCAAAGGAAAGACTTGTTTTTGTAACCGCCCTGATGCTTTCTGACAAATGATACACTTACGACACAAAGCATGGGCATATCTAAAAAGCGTCGGCCAATAACAATCAGCTCTTAAAACCTTATGGGCAGTGGTGTCACCACCAAAATGACCACCAGCTTCTCCTACATGCAATTCTAGCATGACTTTTTCTGCTTCATCTTTTTCAAGACAGCGCATCAGTACGTCGTCAAAACTTTGACGAAACAAGATACCATTAACCAGATGAAAGGAGGCAGACTTTAATCTCAACACTCTTCTTTTAGCAGGATCCAGGTGACGGGGGGCTGACCCATGTTAAAGACAGAATTTTATATCGTCATACCAAGGACTGACAGGGTTTTGTGCGCAACGGATTAGATTTTGATCATGTTGTCCTAGGTTTGACGTATTGTTTTCTTCTTGTTGTCCTGCTGCTGAATCAACAACTAACTTGCATAACCCTTGGCCTCTCACTATCTGAGCTGGGGTGATTTCTAAGTCATACTCCTGCAAGGAGGTGACCCAGTTATCCCTCTTTTCACCTAGTTCCTTCTGCACTAACAGGTTCCTGACGGCTGGGTAGGGGACAATGACTTTCGTCCTTGACTTCAAAAGATAGGACCGGAAGTGCTTGACTGCTTTGAAAACAACATAGGCTTGCCGATCTACCGCTGTATAATTAAGTTCATTGCCTTTGAAAACAGAGCTCATGAAGGCAATGTGTACTTCATTGTTTTCGACATTCTTTTGGGTTAGGACAACGACATAGGAACGGTCAGAAGAAAAAGTGTAGAGTGTAAAGTCTTGAGAAAAATTGGGGCTCATGAGAGACGGAGCGTTTATTATGGCCTTCTTTATTGCATTAAAAACTTGATTTTATAGGGGTCCCCAGTGATATTGGGTGTCTTTCTTGATTAGGTTCTGCAAAGGTCTGACCATTTCGGAGAAGCTGGGGACAAATCTTCTCACAAAGTTAATCTGGCCTAAGAAAGACTGCATAAATTTTTTGGATGTAGGAGGGGGAATTTTTGCGATGAATTGAGTCCTTTTGGGGTCGATAATCATCCCTTCGCTTGACACAATAAATCCTAAGAGTTTACCCTGTTCTACTGCAAAGATGGATTTTTTAGGATACAAGGGGATGTCGTATTTACAACATCGCTGTAGAACGGCTCGTAAGTGATCTAGATGATCGGTTTTGTTTTTAGAAAAAACAGTAACATCATCTAAGTAAACTACGACGGACTGATTGATTAGGCCTTGGAAAGCAATGTCCATTTCTCTCTGAAAAGTGGCACCGGCATTAATCAATCCAAAGGGCATTTTTCGATAAGCATAAGTGCCCCACGGGGTACGGAAGGTAGTTTTAAGTTGGTATGAGGGAGACATCAGGACTTGGTTGTATCCCGAGAAACCATCTAGCAAGGATAACCTCTCAGAACCAGATACTTGTTGAAGGATCTATTCCATGGGTGGGACAGGATAGTTGTCTTTATCAGACGCTCTATTAAGGTTTCGGAAATCGACGCAGAGTCGTATTTCCCCACTTTTCTTTCGGACTGGGACAAGGTTAGAAACCAATTGAGTGTGCCTAACAGGGAAAATTATCTTAGCATTTAGGAGCTTATTCAATTCTTTTTGAATGGTCGGTTCGAGCTTAGGGTGCATTTTTCTCAATTTTTGTTGGAAGGGTAAGGTTTGGGGCTTCATAGGAATGACATGGTATATGATGTTAGGGTTGAATTTTTTAAGGTCATCATACGTCCATGCAAATACATCTTTAAATTCTTTGAACAATTTGATGAATGCAACTTTTTCTTGTTCAGAACATCCTACCCCTAGATTAATGCACTGCGGATTGTCCTTAGTTCCTAAGTTTACCTTTTCATAACATAACGAGGAGCTATTGGTTTTACAGTTGACCGACTTTTTAAGTTTATATTGAAGATCATAAAACTTCTCTAATCTAATTACAGATTTAGGGATCGAGTTTACCATATCCGATGAAGATTCAGTAGTCCTCGGATCTGGTATTACCGTGAAATCGCGCAAATTGTCATCGTGTGTATGTTCGTCTATCACCGCGCCTTGAAAAGTTTATTCCATGTGAAGAAAGTTAATAATCTACTGATCATCGTCAAAGACTCTCCAGTTCGTGACGTTGTCGGGAACGGATGGCCGGAACAACAGTTCGACGGAGAATGCATCTGGGGACAAGCCTTCTACAGGAAGAAGTTTAGAAGCTACGTTAGCTAATAAATCTGCTTCAGAGTTACTCAATCCAGGAATAGAATTTATATTGAAAGTAAAATTTATTCATTAAATTCCATACCTCGGATTGGTATCTTTTAAGATGCGGAGACAGACAGTGGATAGAATCTCTTACCTGTCTAACCACTATTTCAGAGTCGCCGAAGACGGTCAAATTTTGAATGTTCATATCCAAAGCTTTTCTGAGACCTTGCAGTAAAGCCTCATATTCTACAGTATTATTAGTACATTCAAATTCCAACCTACATGCAATCAATGTTTTTTTACCTACCGGATCGATAATAACGTAGCCTGCACCAGCTCCTTCTTTGGACTTTGACCCGTTGAAATAAAGAGACCAAATTTGATTTTCATCGGGTACATGAGACCATTGCATAGAAGTTGTTGGTTGCACATATGCTACAATCTTGGACTATTGTTCTGGATTGGTGATAGCTGAAGCCTCGGCCATGAAATTGCCGAAAAAGGTGTCCATCCCTTGTACTTCGGGTGAATCAACAAAATGTGTAAATGGCTCATTGGGATCATTCAAATCTGTGACCGTGAACTTAAGGTAGCATTCATGATTTACCTTGATCTTGTTAGGCTTGTCGTTCTCTGTAAGCCATAGGTGAGACCAATCTGTCACGAAATAGCTGTGTAGTTGTTTCGACTAGTCCCTTCTTAAAAATAGACCATACACTTCTAGAATATCCACAACAATAATATCAATGACTTGATGAACCTTGGGGTTAGAAGATAACCTTTTAAGCACATTCTTTAGTTCGCCTATAACTTTAACATTGGTCCGATCAAGTTGTATGATTTTTAAAGTAGATGGTTCAACTTTGGTGTTAACATTCTAGCATATAGACCATGGCATCACATTGGATGATGCTCCTGAGTCTACCATACAATTGTGCACGTTTCTATTAAAGATTTCGAAAGTTAACAAAAATGGAGGTACATTTTTACGAGTACTAAGAGTGGTAGCTTGTGGCTTTTTATTCGCAGTTTCTAAAGCTACTTTATCTACATTATTTACATTATTTACAGGAAGGCTTCCTTTATCTTAAGGATCAAGATTGTTTTTAGTGGAAGTCTTCTGAGGAACTTTTTTCTGTACAACCTTGTTACCACTTGAATTACCATTTTTTCCATTCTCTAAGATATTTTGTAACATCTTTTGTAGTAGAAATGGAAATTTCAATAACTCATAAACAGAAATGTTATCTCTCAACTTTTTAAGATCTTCAACTACATCATAATCAAAGTTGGGATTCACATTACTTTGTTTAGTCTCAGCTGGTTTAGATTGCTTTGGAGGTGAAGTTGTAGTTTTTTCAGCAGAAGGTTTGTTGGCTGTCTTACTCCTGGTATTATAGGGATGTACTGTCTCGAAGTTAGCTTGAAAGATGCTATCCAAGAAGTGTCCAAAAATGTTTGGAGAAGACTCCTCTTCTTGAACTGTCTCTTGTTCAACTACCTCCTCATTCATCTCAGGAGGCATCAAGTTATCTTGGGCTTCTAGAATTGTTTGAAGGGTGCATTCTAGAATTTCTAGATTAAGGCCTTCAGTGGTTGGATTGGGTCGGTTGGTGGGAAAAGGCTTCCAGAATGAGGGTTTGTAAGGCCCTTTGCTTGAAGAATGTTCTTTAGTCGTCCTTTTTAAGTCTATAACTGACAGTTTTTGAACAACTTTAGTTAATTTTTCTAAATCAGAGCTTTCAGGTTGTGTTTTACTTTGAGTGGGTCTGGGGAGGATTTTGATCTTCTTTTTGGAAGAAGAACTAGTCTCTGTTTCATTGCTAGTAGAGTCTTTAAGACTAAGTATGTCTTTTTCAATTTGGCTGGCCTCCTCGAAGGCTTCTAACAACGTGGCTTTCTTAGATCGCTTAACCCAAATAGATATACTTTGATGCAAAGCTTTAGTGTAGTATGCTATTATAAGATTCTCGGCGGGCATGGAATGAGCAGGGATTCGATTTTTAAGTGTTAAGAATATTTTATTAAAGTCTTTAACTTTTTCTTTTGGGTTCATTCTTAAGCTAGAAAGGTCCATGACTAGGACTTCCAGAGGCTTACTGTCTCTGAATTTTTCCAAAAAGCATGACTCAAACTTTTCCCAAGACACGATGGTGTGGGGTTGTTGGGCAAAGTACCATGTAGAAGCATTTCCCTCGAAAGTATAGGGGAACAACCTACAGACAACATCTTCATGTTCGATATTGTGGAGTCTTATGGCTAACATAAACTTTTTAATGTGATCTTCAGCAGTCTGTTTTGAGTCAGGGTCAAACTTGGGAAGCCATTTCTCCAGATGTTTAGGTAAAGGATGCTGAGCTCCAGGTACAGCTACGACATCCTGGTCAAGCCAAGGTCTAGCAAGGTTGTTCTAATTTTCCATTGGTGTAGTGGGTGTGGAAGGCTGAGAAGGGGAACTGCCTTATCAGAGGAATCTCCTCCAGAAGAGGAAGGAGATGATGGAGGTGATGAAGGAGGTATCCCAGATCCTCCTGTAGCAAGATTGAGGATTGGATCTATAGGATTCATAGTGAGGTTCGTGCCTCCGAGTTGTTCTCTGATATCAGAGAAATCCAAAAGTTGGTCCAACGGATGGTTTGGTTGCCTCAAACAGGCCAAGGCACTATGAGTTCTTATAAGAGATTGACAGACAATCTCTTGTATGTCACCACCTGTAGGATTAGGGGTTGTTGGCTCAACTATGATCCGTGGATCGTCGGTTGATGTGGTTGTTGTTTGAAAGGGAATATTATCATTCGAATGGCTTCTAGTCACTATAGGTGAGCGATTAGGTGGTGGAGGAGTCTTACGACCACCTCGTGCCATTAATTAATTCCAGGCCCTCCTTCTAGCGCCATTTGTTGACGTGTGAAATTGACCGTCCGTCAACTGGGAGAGTGGATCCGGTCCGGGGTTGCATAATAACCCAAGCTGTTTGGGATAACCCACCCTAACAGGTTTAGCGGCTCCGTTAGCCGATCTAAGTCCTAAGAAAAACAAAAAGAAAACCAATCTAAATTAACTAATCTAAATAAAAACAACTATTAAAACAAACTAAAACAAATCTAACTATTCTATATACAATCTACTATCTAATACTATGCTAACTCTAAGAAATTAAATATCTAACTACTAACAAAAATAAATCTTTTTCACAAAATGTACAATATTTACAATTTACAGATTTGAATGAAAACCTGAAAAACTCATTTGTATTTTGTCCTAAGACAGCGAGAGCTATTGTTTTTTGATTTTATAATTTTATGAAAAGAAATAAAACAAACACTAACTAAACTAAACAACTAAAATACTAACTCTGACTACAAATATAAACTACACATTTATCTAACTAAACTACTTAAATTATACTAACAAATTAACTATCAAATACTGGAAAACAAACTGACCTGAAGGAATGCTCCAGGTTTCTCCTGTGTGTAATGATTGTCTTAGCTGATCGGAGGGAGGAAACCTGCACTGAATTATCCAGGAGATTCTCATAAACAAAAAGCTGCAATGCTCTTCAAATATGATTACAAGACAAACAAGACATAAAAATTACAACAACCTTATCATTTATAAATCTTCACAGTTAGATAAACTTGTATGCAAAGATCTATACGAAATGATTCAATTAACGAAGAAGAGAAATCTGTGATTCATTAACTCAAACCAAGTAATTGTTGTACTTTTAAAAATAATGAAAGAGATTAGATATGGATAGCATATTAATCAAATCATATCATCCTGCAATAGATTATGATAGCTAAAGTAGTCTATAATCAACTGCAACCTGATATGCAAAAACTTGAAACAAAAGATTGATATATTGAAAGTGAAAGCTGTTACAAGACATCAAATTTCATCTCAGTCTGAATCATAAATCCATAGCCTGGTTCTACCACAAGTGAGGATGATCCTTATTAAAGAAATAATAAGTTTTTAAAGACCTCCCACAGGGTAAAACATCCCTGTGGAAGTTATCAAACTGTTTACAGAAAATCTGGGATGATATCCCAAGTTCCTATCTCTAACTCAAACTAACAATTTAAAAATAAAACTATATCACATAAATATCTCCTAGACTGCCACAGCATGCCCAATGCAATTCGAATGTACCTAAAAGAGGTCAAAAAAGGACAAGTTAAAAGGATATTTTGTTAATGAAAATGATAAAAATCTAATTCTAAAGACTGGCTACAGAATCTTGCAATTCTGTAGTTGGTCTAAATCAAACACAGAATCGTATTAAAAATCAATTCAAATCTTAGAAAATACAATTCAAACTATCAAAAGATATTTGATTGCTAAAAGCACCGTTCAAATCGACACTTGCTAAATCGTATTCAACCAAACGATAACAGAGATGGGTATGCTCTGTTTAATTCGTTACTAATTCGGGTATACAAAATCGTATCGAATAGTAATGAAATTGTTTTCATATCAAATTGAAATCGATACAGTTAAACAAATCATATGCTTTCATTTATATTGCCTTATCCATCAACAGGAAACACGATCGAATCTATACGAAAGCAACAGGATCATTTTCAGATTTGATATAACTGTATTAACATAAACAAACGATCCATCAAATCAAAATTGGTGTGTAAATTACCACAAACGAAATGATAATGGAATAAGAGGGTCTGTAAGAGTCATCCAATCGTTTGTTATTTCCAATTAGGGGCAAACAAAATTGATTGACATTTCATGAAACCATTACTTGAATCCATTTCAAAACGAACCATTAACCAAATTTCTCATACGAATTCAACAGAGATAACATGTGTCGATCTGAGTTTAACAAACTCGTTTTGAAAATTAAAATCGACAGAGTAGCATCGAGTCTATTTTTAATATGAGTCTAACTCATAAAAACAATCGTGCTAACTCAAGATATGCAGCAATCCAATCAAAACAAGAGTGAATCGATCAGTTTGAGTTTGACATAGTTGTTGTGAATCAAAACAGTTCCATGATTTCGGCGAAGAGATCTTTTTCACAGGTCAGATATAATCCAAATCCAAACGAAAATGTTGACAAAACAGAGTCGTTTTTTCAATAGACTACATTGTAATTATCAAGCCAATTCAATCCTATGAAATCGTTTCAAAAATCAAATCATAAAAACTAAATCAGGGTCGTTGTGATTCAACTGAAACAAAATCATACCAAATCAAAACATAGTCGTGCTCTAATTTTAGCATAAAAATCTCCTGCTTAGGTTGAATACAAACAAAATCCAAGCGAAAACAAACACCATTGATTTCGTTAACTCAAACCAACAGACAAATGAATCAAACCTAGTGAAAACCGAACAATTGCTAAACTGGGCACGACCAAATCATGTAACCAAATCCTAACTTCATTTAATTTTAGCAAAACGAAAAAAATGTACAGGATCCACAAAACTATGACAGAGTCATTTCGAATAATGGACAGAGCTATTTGAAAACCAAACTCAATTCATTATATTAATCCTAGCAATTCATAGAATGGAATTGATAACGAAATTCATACCTGGATGATGAGCAAACAACTTGGTCATGATAGTTTGGAATTGATGAAGGCTGTAGCCGATTCGGCATTCCTAAAAACAATGGAGCCAGTGGTTTTCTGCTTCTTATCATTTTCTTGAAGCTTATCTCTTTGGCTTGTCAACACTGCAACTTGGTTTTCCAAAGATTTGATTTTCGACTATAATAAGGGAACATCTGTATAGTAGTATTCCAACCACACATTACATTGGTTGCATGACGACTTCCCGAGATTTGAAATAACAACCGAGGGTTTTCTCAGATCACCGAGGGTTTCCTTAGGTAGCTTGATGCCTGGGTATCTAGGACTATTCCTTAGGCATGGGGGTAAATTAGAAATGAAGTCATAGGGTGGCTCGGAGCACAGACCTTGGGAGTAAGGGTACTCACTAGCTAGGAAGCGTTCGATGTCAAAGTCCGAGTCTTCACTGAGGACTATGGGCTTCTGCTCAGCATTTGGCTTAGGTTTATTCCGAGCCAGTCTCGATATAAGTCGAGCATTCTTTTTACCTTCGTTGTCGATAGTAGGGTTACTCTTAACCTTCTTGTTCACAGGCTTTTTAACAGCCTGAGCCTTGTCTGCTGAGACATCAGGTAGGTTGATATTAGGGTCGACCGAGGGTTTGGGCGAGGGCAGTAGGACATGGTAAGGCACGGGTGGCTCGACCTTAGTTTCACTAACCACGGTCTTGTCAATTTGGACCGGCTCTGTATCAGCAAAACCATTTCGAGAGATAAAATCTTGCCAACTATCACCGTGGAGGTTTAAGTGGTGAACAATGATGAGTCTGATCAGACCATGGTGAAACAAGATACTATCAGCCTTCTCTCGTTTAAACCTCTTAGCCATTTTATAAATACTACGCTAGAAATAAAATGGCATATTCAATGGATAACCCATGAAATTCATTAACAGTCGAAGGTGATAAAGAAAAACCAATCCATACTGACCATCATAGGTCACGAATTGTTTAACCACCATCAAAAGATCATGCCACCTTGGTTTAAGTGTGGAAATTGGCATACCTCTGTCACAGGATGTGACCTTCCGCGAGAGGAACAATAAATACCATGGCACCTCCTCAACTTTAGAGTTTTTAAACCATCGCTAGCCCGTGGCTGCTAACCCTGTGGCAGAGATGATGCACTCTTCACTGATTTCAATCTGAATGTCACCTATTTTGTCCCTACAGCCATCAAAGGTAAGGACTAACTGTTGTGCAACAAACAAATTAAAACCCTCGAACCTTTGTATAACCGTGAGCCAACCATTGTCTTGCAAATCTTTCCGGGTGTTATCGAATAGTAGCAAGGCTTGACCACCATTTGGCTCAATTCGCACCACCGATGCCATGTAGAAGAGCACACAGTGAGTGATGTGAATGAGCCAGGGTTAGAACGCATCATACACAGGGGAAGAATGCCCACAGGCTTACCCGATGCTAGCAGAGGTGAAACAGGGATAATGGTAAGCATTAATGACATCGTGTGAAGGTGGTGGAGCTATTTTTGCCCATGCAGAATAGTCATTACCATGGTACAACCACCAGCGCCTTCAACTATTCAAATCACAACGCATATGTGTTACAACTATGCCATTTCAATCAATCAATCGAAACCTTTGGTAAGTGGATAGATCATTCACGTGAACAATAGTTATGCCATATTTTTAAAACCAAACACACAAATCGAAACCAATACCAAGTGTTGTATGGAACGATTCACACCAAGGGTTTAAACCATAACACCAATGCTTTTTCATATAATAAATATTCCAAGTGAATTGATCAAATAACATGTAGATCCAATTGCCAATGCATCACGACTCAATCACTCATGAAACGAAATTACATAACCAATCAAAGAATGTCGAATGAGTATAGATCAAAAGGGTTTTTCCAACTGCATAATGATAAGTAAAATGTAAACGCAATGGACATATCGACAAGGATGATAACGACAATTCAGTGAAGATTTTAATGCGACTTTGAAAGGCCAAGTTTTCACGCTTACAGTCGTCAAAACAAGAACGAAGGTAAGTGTGTAAATAGTGCAAAAAGTGTCGTTTATTTGAGAATTGCGACAAAAGATTAAGGTTTGCAAAACATTGGTGTAGGCAACTCATAAGGACAGTAGAAATGTGAATTGGATGCCAACACTAGTTCAACATATTTTGAATGCTTACTGTTGATACTCTTTAGGAAAGCAATTGATGATTACTGTCATGAGATCTATGAATAGGACTTCTGAATAGAAGCTTAGCATCTCTTCCCTATTCAAATCTTAGAATAGGTTTTGGTTTATTCCCAT
>SNQJ01S0005889.1:30126-70615 GCA_010110895.2 Picea sitchensis | reverse complement strand
CTGAAGAGAGAAGGGAGAAGAACTTTTCCTAAGAAAAGAAGTTGCATTTTCCTGTGTAAAAACCTTATAAAAAAGGAAGTTTGCAGGCTGCCTATGTATTAGGGTGCGAGAATGCCTGATTCTCGTAGGCTGCATCATAGCTAGGATGCAAACAGTTTCACGGGTTTCACTATAAGAAGGGTGCGAGAATTCTTACACGTGGGAAAAACGAGCGTTTTCTTGAATCTTCTAGAAGGAGAAACCTCCACGGTGAGGTGGCATCCGAATGGTTTGGATCTTACTCGCTTTCATGATTTAGTGGGATCATCCTAACCTCCTCATCTTATTCTCTTCAACTTATAAAAGGAGAGGAGCTCTCATGGAGAAGGGGTTCTTGAGCTTGTTAGCTTTTGTTGTCTTGGAATTATTAGCTTGGTTAGAGTGGCTTTGAGATTTGCTTTGTCAAGATAGATTGTGAGTAGCTATCAGATCTATGCTCTCAAAATTCTTGGAGTGGAAGTGTGTGGGGAATGAAGGATAGTTGGAAGGGACCTTATGACATCAAGGCCATGGTTTTAATCTATCTTTCACATTTAATATGATACAGTAATATGATTCTTTCTTATAAAGCTTGTTGTGTTTTATTGTATGATTCCTTGATCACATACATAGGTTTATATTGAGTTTATGCTATTGCTATCACTTTGGTTGGTTGCATTCTTTTGCAGGATCAACATTGTATGAGCATTGGAACGGAGCTAGGATGGCGATAGTGAGAGGAAGCAACATTTAAATGGTATGTCACCCATCCCTCTTTAGTTAGTAAATTCAATATTTAAAACTTAAGGAAAGCGTCATGTTTTGTCCTGTTTTGTTCTAGATCCAGGTGGATCTAGGGAGATCAGTTAGTGTTCGCACCTATCGATTTGTCCGATAACACCCCTTATTTTTTCACTTTCCTCAGTGCAACTCATTTACATAACATCAACAATATTTTCAAAATACTCAAAAAGATGTGGGTATTCTACTCGCATAGCATCTTCATGCTCCCAAGTTGCATCCTCAGGACCATACTAGGTCCATTGGACCTTTACAAGCTCTATGGCTCAATTCCAAAGATGTTTGATTTTCCAGTCCTGAATGTGTAACAAATTCACTTGAAAAGTGCTTTCTTGCTCCACTTGAATCACATTCCAATCAATAACATGATTAGAATCATGTATATATTTCTTAAGCAATGATACATGGAATACATTTTGTATAGACATAGATGCAGGTAATGCAAGCATGTAAGCTACTGGTCCAATCCTCTCTAGGATTTCAAATGACCCACAATATCTGGCTTCCAACTTGGAATAGTTTCCCAACTTTAGGGAACTTATGTTGGCCTTCACCTTCAAGAAAACATGATCACCCACTTTAAATTCCCTGTGAGTTCTTCCCTTTTCAACATAGTTTTTCTACCTGTCTTGGGAAGCCTTTAAATTCTATTTAATCTTTGTCATTTTTTCTTCCATTTCTCTGAGCAACTCTAGCCCAATCACTTCTCTGTCAGCTGGGTTTTCCCAACTTACTGGTGTGTTTCACTTTCTTCCATAAAGTGCCTCAAATGGGATCATCTTCAGTGATGCTTGGTACCCATTGTTGTAGGCAAATTCTACCAAGTGTAGATAATCTTCCCGTTTAGATGGTTTTTCCATCACATACATCCTTAGCATATCCTCAATCACTTGGTTCACTCTCTCTTTTTTCCCATCAAAATCGGGATGATAAGCTATGCTGAAGTTCATATTTGTTCTGAACCCTTTGAATAACCCCTTGCAGAAATTAGAGGTAAACTTTGGGTCTCTGTTAGACACAATTGTCTTGGGAATGCCATGCAAGCATGCTACTTCCCTCATATAGATATCAACAACAATGGTTTCCTTGTGAGTAACCTTCATAGGAATGAAATGGGCAGCTTTAGAAAGCTTTCCCACGACCACCATGATAACATCATGTTTCTTGTTTGTTCTAGGCAATTTGGTGATAAAATCCATTGTCACCACTTCCCACTTCCACTCAGGAATGGGGAATGGGAAATGGTTGCAGCGATCCAACTGGGTTTCTATGCTCAACCTTGACCCTCTGACACTTCAAACATTTGGCAATTTACTTAGCAATCTTCTTCTTCATGGCTGGCCAATAATATTGGCTCTTAACTGGTGATACTATTTTTTGATATCCCGGGTGCCCAAAATAAGGTACATTATGCATCTCTTTTAAAATTGCACTCCTCAATTCAGGAGAATTGGGTAGATAAATTATGTTCATGTAAAAGAGAATTCCATCAATTCCCAATTCATAATCCTCAACTTCATGTTGCATTTTACCTTGTTGTAATTTTGTTACCAATTCCATGTACTACAAATCTACTTTTGAAACCTCAGAAATTATTCCTTTATGATCAGTTTGATACATCCTAATGGTTGTAGCATGCATTTCGTGCACTCTCTTGCTGAATGCATCGACCACTTTATTCTCCTTTCCTTTGATGTTCTTAATATAAAATTCATACTCACAGAGGAATTCCAACCATCTTCTCTGCCTAGCATTCAAAGTTGGTTGATCAAACAAATATTTCAGACCATTATGGTCTATCCTCAGCTCAAACCTCTTTCCCATGAGGTAGTGCCTCCACTTCTTCAAGGCATTCACTATGGTTGCGGACTCCAAATCATGAGTGGAATAGATCCTTTTATTCTCTTTCAATTTTTTGGATTCAAAACATATCACAAATCTATTCTGGCTAAGGACCCCACCAAGTCCTTCATTTCATGCATCAGTGCAAACAACAAAATCTTCATTTGGATCAGCAATACTCAGAATTGGAGCACTGGTTAACAACTGCTTCAATTGTTGGAAGCTCTTTTAACATTCTGTTGTCCATTGAAACTTCACCCCCTTCCTTTGCAAGAAAGTGATTTGGTAAGAAATTATTGAAAACCCTGTAATGAATCTTCTGTAGTATCCAGCTAGACCCATGAAGGATTTGAATTCTATCATATTCTTAGGTGTTTTCCACCCTTTAATAGCTTCAATATTTTCAAGGTCCACTGCTATCCCTTCTTCAGATATGATATGCCCTAAATAGTGAATTATGTTTTGATAAAATGAGAACTTGCTCAATTTGGCATACAGTTGGTGCTCTCTTAACACTTGTAAAACCATCCTCAAATGATGCTCATGTTCTTCTTCTGACTTGGAACACACAAGGATGTCATCCAAAAATACAATGACAAACTTGTATAAATATTCCCGGAAAACACCATTCATCAAACACATGAAAACAACTGGTGTATTTGATAACCCAAATGGCACCATTGTGAATTCATAATGAACATACCTTGTCATGAAGGCGATCTTGTTGATGTATTCATCTCTAATCCTTACTTGATACTATGCTGACCTGAGATCAATATTTGAGAATATCCTTGCATCCTTTAAATGATCAAAGAGATCATCGATCCTTGGAAAAGGATACTTGTTCTTTATGGTTACTTTGTTCAATTGTTTGAAATCTATGCACAATCCCAATGTCCCATCTTTCTTCTTCACGAATAAAACTGGGGCACCCCAAGGTGACACACTTGGGAATATATACCCCTTCTTCAGAATCTCTTCGAGCTACATTTGCAACTCTTTCAGCTCTGGTGTACTCATTCTGTAGCAAGTCTTTTATATTGGAGTTTCTCCAGGCATCAAATTTATAGAGAAATCAATATCTATCTTTGGGGCTAGTCCTGGTTTCTCCTTAAACACATCCTCAAAATATTTTAGGATTGCATGATCCTCTAGATTTGGCACCTTATCCTTAAGTGCTTATTCCATATGGGCTGCAAATATTTTTCATCCCTTCCTATAACACTTCTTCAGCTTCATTTTTTATATCTCCTGGACAGTAACTTCCCTAGGAATTCCTTGTACTATTATTGGGTTCGCTTCCTCGTCCAGGCAAGTAAATGTCTTGTTATGATAGTCTAATACAACATGTTGTTGGTCCAACCAATCCATACCAATTAGACATTCATATGAACCCAATGGTAGGATGTTCAAATATTCCTTGGTACTTATCCGATTCATGTCCACTGGACATGATTTAACCATCTCAACAACTTTTCTCTTGGCTCTGGTAGCCAGTTGTACCAACCAAGATTTCTCATTCTTGCTTCTTGGAAAATGCAATATTTCCACTACCTTAGGATCTATATAGCTATGACGAGCTCCTGAATCTAAAGGCATGGTTATTGATCATACCTTCTACTTCAATCATGTGTGATTGAAACTGTACTTGATTGTTGTCCAGGCTTGCATAGATCTTTGGTACACGTATGCCCATGTCCTCCATTGTTTTTGCTTGTTGTACATTGTGTACATCTCTCACTTTGTCACTTTTGTGAGGAAAATCTATATACTTATGGTCTCCTTTATAGACCCAACATTGAATGGGTGTCTTCCTTGGCCTTTGCCCACCTACCTCAACCATTTTGTTCTCTATAAAAGATGGTTGTCCTTGAGGACTGTTTCTGAAAAAGGGTGGCTTGTTCCCCTTCTGCCTTTGTTCCCTCTTAAACTTTTTGATGTCCTCCCAAGCCTTTTGGAAAGTAGGATTTCCTTTTTGCTGATCATATAAGCATTTTTCTCTGCTTATGGTTTCCTCCAAAGTCTTGGGATCATCATATTGAATCTTATCATAGATGAAAGATGGAATCCCACTCAAATACCTATGAATCTTAATTGTCTCATCCTTGATGAAGGAGACATACTTCAATAGCTCTGAAAATATCCTTTCATATTCATCAATAGTCATGCTACCTAGTTTGAGTTCAAAGAACTCTTTCATCTTCTTTTCATAATACCTCTTGGTCAAGTATTGATTCTCAAAATGCCTCTTGGATTCCTTCCAAGTCACATTTTTCTCTTTGAGGTGTTTCACTTGCACAAGTCGATCCCACCACATGGATTCCTTTCCTTTCAGCTGATAGATATCAATTCTTCCTTCTTCATGGGAATAATAGTTATGAAATTAGAAGTACTTCCTCATGCCTAACATCCATGTCTCAACATCTTCATTCTTCTTGTGTTCTCCATCAAAAGTAGGAGGTTTGATCTTATTCATTTCTCCTTTAAATTCATCCACACAAGACCTCCTATGATGCTTTCTGACAGGGGATGGACTTGAGCTACTGTGTGCTCTCTTATGGGAATGCTTTTGGGAGTGATGGTGATGTCTTCTACCACTCCTTGATATTCCTTTTTCCTCAGGGGTCCTGTGGCTTCCTGATTTGCTGGAGCAACTCTCCTTATCAAACTTATTTTCAATTATGTCCAAGATTTTTATTAACTTCATATTGAAGTCTTCCTAATGTTCCTTGGCCTTCATAAGCCTCTCATTATCACCCTTGTGGCTCTGGACATATGTCTGCAATTTTATGATGGTCTCAGCCAGATTTATGTCTTCCTCCTTTTCCTCCTCCATGTCCATTGGAGTTGGTTCCTTCCATACCCAACTGGACATTCAACCCTCTGATTTAATATTATTGGATGTAGACTACATGAATATCATCCATCACTTATACACTCTGTGTTGATTCTGATCTAACAACTATTAATTCTACAAAAAGTGCAGCCAACATAACTTTTTCAAGATAATTGTCTTTAATAATTTCATGAAAACATGAACCATTCCGATTCATTAATATATCAGACTTATTTTCTGTTGATTTCCTGATAAATTGACTATTCAGATCTAACTTCAGGGTGAACATTTATCTTCTATTGTTCAAGACCTTTATAATGCTTGCTTCCATGCTCAATTCTGAGTTTTGAGCATGAAGTTATGGATACTTGAACAATTTATCTTTTCAGTCATGTAATCCTGTACATGGATTCTTCCAACTCAAAGTTTAATTGGCTCTTGGATCCATGTTGGATCCCTCCTTTAGGTTTACAAGCCTTCTTTATTTCTTTAGTTGTAGGTTTGTACAATTAAAAATCCCACAGACTCTTTCTCTAAGACATTTCCTATTTTTAAAACAATTTTTTGGGCACAATCCCCTTTTCTTCACCCCCCTAATTCATGTGACCGAGGGATGTGACCCAACGATAACAGTTAGGCCCTTATCCATAGCCTTGGAACTTCAAGGCTTCAAAGCCTTGGAGGTTTCCCTTTCTGCACATCACAAACATCCCATACCACTGAAGTGGCAAACTTGTGAAGGACAATGGATCTACAATCCACATTCTTTGTTCAGATCTATAGTGGATACGATCTCTGGGACTCCAGGATTCAAAATTTTCCAAATCACTTCACTACCAATATCCCGAAGTGTCGACCCATTGCAAATCCCCTCTCTTTCCTCCATTTGTCATCTCCCGATCACCGGTCAAGATTAACTCCGACCCTCCAGGAGTTCTCGACTCACAACAATTCTGCAACTCAAATCCTCTAGAGTACCACTCCTCCGGACTACGGGATCTGACACCATGCATCATCTATGATCAACAGTCATGACGGACTCCATCCTTTAGGCCTCCGTAAGTCCTCAACCTCAACTAATTATACCTTGAATCCTATGGACCACGGGATCTACTGTCACGTGTCCCCTCCTAATGAACAATGAGGATTTACTCCGCTCTTCGAAGCTTTAGGGGTTTTTCCTTCCTCTCACCTCATTCCTTATGAACGTTGAATTGGTGAATTCCTGGAGTCCACTTAGTACTACACACCTGGGTGCTACGTGGCAGATTCCAAGAAGCGGACGCGTGGCCCAATCTGAGGGGTGACATGTGTCAAGTTCTAACTCGAACAATCAACCTTGCAAAAGCACATAGAACACTGACACATGGCACATATCTTGTGTGTCCACATCACCCTAGGTGACATCATCAAACCACGTCACTATGAAACTTCGAGACTACGGGACTTCGGAGGTCCAGAAGTTCTTCCCATAGTTTTTCCCCAAACGCCAAACTCCTGAACTACCTAACCTCCCTGGGCCCACATAGTTCAACTGTCACCAATAAAAATGGTGACACGTGGCCCCACTGTCGAGTGACATGTGTCAAGTCCCAATCAGTACGAAAATGAGTGACACGTGGAAAACCTAGGTAGGTCCATGTCACCCTAGGTGATGTCATTATGCCACATCATATCCGACGCTTCGGGACTTTAGGGATTTCCTATCTTTGACACTTTCTCAAATTTGTTAAACTGTCGACAGGTCCACGTCACCCCGATGATGTCATCATGTCACATCACTTCGAAAAACTAGGACTTCGAGGATTCCTTCACATCTACACATTTTCAAACCTCATGAACTATCGACTATCGACAACTGCTTCCTGTAGCTTCAAGACTTCGATGATTTTTCCACCACACAACCTCTAAGGGATTTCCCTGAAGGCAGAACTATTGAACCAAAATAGAAATCAAACGGTTCTCCTCCTCCTGAATGATCTACAGTTGAGAATCACTCTGGGACTTCAAAGGATTTCACTATTGAACACCCCCACAACCCACAAACTACCAAATTCTGAATGTTTCTTGATATGTGGACACATGTCACTGGAAATGGATGGTCTCTATTGGTTTCGGACTTCGGGACTTGGACATTTTTCTCTGCTATAGATTTAAAATGGCCAAAGGGGAAAATTATGAAGGACTTATGTGCTTAATCTCCATGCACCTTCTCCAGATCTAACTGTTGTGAGGGATCTGTCTCTTCCCAACAAATCCAATGGCCCAATTTAAACTTTGCGGCCCAATACCACGTCTGTCATGGTTTATCAAACTGTTATACCTCCTAAGCTTCTGAACACAACCAAGGTGTTCCCCCAACGCCCTCCTGACACTACATACATCAATTCCTTATGGAATTTTGACTCCAAATTCACAATTGCAGCCCATCCAGGTCCAGTGTGGAAACCATGGGCTCTGATACCAAATTATAACATCCCACGACCTGCCCTATATGGGGACATGCCACTACTTCAAAATCAAACTGCTCTAAAACCAATTTGTAACATACCTAGCCACCTAGGCCGAGTCATGCCACTTGAAACTATCATGCTCTAATATACATATATATCTAATGCAAATTTAAACAGACATTAACGTTCTGCTACAATATATATTAATGTAGAAATATCAGTAAGCCTACACATGCAACATTTACTGGCATTACTCATAACATTATAACACATGTGCAAGACACACAACATACAATTAACATAGAATTGGTACTTATCTTTTTATGAGAAGACCACTGACTGCATGCACACCTTATATGAACCTCCCAGTCTTAGACCATGTTGCTCCAGGCTATCAGTAGTGGGTCACCCTCGATCTTGGACTAAACTCCACCCAGGGTAAAGGAAATCCTAGGCTAGGTTGAGACTACGGAAAGTTGCACACTGCAAAAGGAAGGATTCTCTCCAAGGAGATTACTTATGCCCACTACTCATAGACTCTCATTCCTGACATGCATTTACCACCTAGGGAATATACACCTTCATTATTTCACAGTCTATCAACTACCTCACTTCCCTTCCAGGGCTTCAACAACAGGTCAGATCAGGAATTCTCAGAGCCTTGTAGTTGTTGTTGGACTCCCTCTAGGAGAAATCACTTCCCCAACAACCTCTCTCACCTGGAGAGAGTTTATCATAGGCCTGACAACCTACTTCCTCAACCCACAGGCCTAACAATCTACCTCTTCAAACCACAATCCTGACAACCTACTTCTTTTTTCCAACTCTTAATTCAACCAGGTAACCACAGTAGAAAAATCGGGTAAGGCAAGGGATGGATTACCAAATTACAAAGGTTCACGATAATAGAGGATTCAACAATGGAAGAAATGGCTGACTACATGCCTGCTCAGTGCGTGAGTGAATTGGACAAGGGATGGAAATAATGGTCAGAATGGTGAGAGAAAACCCCCTACAACAATGGAATTTCTTGCATAAATCTGCATGCATCTTGGATGACACTTGGCTCTCCAGGAGCTCATTCCTCTCCACTTGGAGTTCATTCCTCTCCCCAAATGAACTCAGGATAACATGGTTTATTTCCCAAGATTTACTATTTTAGGAAATACATTATAATATTCCCTTGGGTTAAGCCCTGAAGCTTAGCCCCTTTTTCCTAGCCTCTCAACCCCTTTCCCTTTCCCTTCCTGGTGGAGATTATTCCCCCATAACTATTTCATCGTGGTTGGTCTACACAAAGAGATGTATTTTATTAATGATTTTTGTAATTACATATACAAAAATAGGCTCACTAACCTTAACATCTAGGCTCTTCAGCCTAATAAACACATAATCCTCCCAACTTATAAATACTTGGCTCACTAGCATATAAACTTCATTAAACATCATTATAATTCATCAAGGGCTCTACCTTGAGGTATTACAGGAAGAGTGGGGTATATAGGGAGAGGGAAAGAGGGAGAGAGTGCTAGAGAGAGAGAGAGAGGATGGGAGACAGAGATAAGAGTAGAGAGGGAAGGAAGGGGGGAGAGAGAGTAGTATATAGTTATAGACAGAGAGAGAGGGGGAGAGAGAGAGAGAGAGAGGTAAATTTAGGAGGGAGGGAGGGAGATAAGGAAAGAGACTGAGAGGTCAAAGTGATATGGAGAGAGAGAGAGAGAGGGATGGGGTAGAGAGAGAGGGAGGGAGGGAAAGAGAGATAAATAGAGAGAGTGGGGGAGAGTAAGGGATATATAGAGAGGGAAACATGGATAGAGGGAAAGAGGTGAAAAGAATGGGCATAAATGAAACTGAGAGAGAGAGAGATAGAGAGAGAGAGAGAATACATGGATTTAGAGAGTCATAAGGAGAGATAATTAAAGAGAGAGGGGAGGGGAGGGAGAGTGTATGTGTGAGAGAATATGAGAGGGAAGGAAGAAAAAATGGAGTGAAAGAGAGTGTGGGAGTGGTGGGTGAGGTAGGGAAGGGGAGAGAGAGAGAGAGAGAGAGAGAGAGATGGGGGAATAGGTGGGGAAAGAGAAAGGGAATGATGGGGAGAGGGAATAAGGGTTGGAGGAGAGAGAGAGAGAGAGAGAGAGAGAGAGAGATGGGGGAATAGGTGGGGAAAGAAAAAGGGAATGATGGAGAGAGGGAATAAGGGTTGGAGGAGAGAGAGAGAGAGAGAGAGAGAGAAAGAGAGAGGGAGATGGGGGAATAGTTGGGGAGAGAGAAAGGGAATGATGGAGAGAGGGAATAACGGGTGGAGTGAAAGAGAGATAGGGATCAAATTAGAGAGAGGTATGGTGGAGAGAGAGAGAGAGAGAACAATACAAAAGGAGGCATATAGAGAGATAGAGATGTAAAGTGAGAGGGGGGAGAGGGGGGGAGAGAGAGAGTGAGTGAGTGAGTGACATAGAAAGAGAGAGAGGGAGAGAGAAAGAGGCATACAACAAGAGAGAGTGAGGGTGAGATGGGGATAAATGTAGGAGAGAGAGAGGGAGGGAGGGAGGGAGGGATAAAGAGAGGGATAAAAAGTGAGAGAGGGGGAGAGAGAGTGAGAGGTGGATAGTGAGATGGAAAGAGAGAGAAATGAGGTCAATATAGAGAGGGAGGAAGGGAGAGAGAGGTAAATGGAGAGAGTGGGGGAGAGTAAGGGATATGAGAGAGGGAAACAAGGAGAAAGGGAAAGAGGTGAAAAGGGTGGGGGGGATTGAGGGAGGGATTGAGAGAGAAAAGGGGGGAATGATGGGGTAGAGAGAGAGAGGAAGAAGGAGACAAGAAGTAAGGGGAAGAGGGGGCAGAAGGAGAGGGAGAGAGAGGGAGAGAGAAGTTAGAGAGAGAGGAAGATAGATGGAGATAGGGAGAGGGGGGTAGAGGCAGAGAGAGAGGGGGGGGGGGACTGGGGGAGAGAGAGGGGGAATATAGAGATATCTCATGTTAACAAAAGTGCACACACGCTCCTATTTCTAATCAATCACACGCACTTTAGGAATGCGTGTGCGTTCCTAAAGCATGCACGTGTTATTTTTATTTCAGCTTTTTTTTGGAATGCACACATGTTCTTGTAGACGTGTTTCTAAGGAATGTTCACACATTCTTGAGAACGAACACGTGTTCTTGGGAATGTGCCTACATGGCTTGCTGAGTGGAGGTTCGTGATTCTCTGAACCTGTCACATAAGGAATGCATGCACGTTCCTAAAAATGCACACACGTTCCTACTCACCTCATATCCACTTTTTCATCCACCAACTTAATGCACTCACCCTATAAATATATATCTAGTACTTTAATAATGCTTTTGTATAGCATGTGTTAAATATAGACCTATCTTATTATACCAATATATTAATACTATTAATGTGATTGTTATTACTAACCACTTAAGACAAATATATTTGAAATATTTTGTATCATAATATGAACAAAATTATTTAATAATGACTAATTAATAATGAAAATTAATACATAACTTTATTTTAACTTGTTAACAAATAAATCTATATGAACTAAATTAAATAAATTATAGGAAATTGAATTAAAGTTTTTGGAATATATAATTTTTATTTATAGAAATTGCGTGACTATGTGAAATTCTATTTTTTCTAATAATGGTATGATATTTTTCATGCAAAATATAATGCATATGTTTCTATTAGTGTAGGTCTTGAGTACATTAACAATGGAATTTTCTTTAAAAAATGTACAATTGTAGAGAACACATTATTCTAGTGTAAGGCTATTTTTTTTTAAATAATAATGTTAAATTTATATATATTTTTAAAATTATAAAAGTGATTATATCCTTGAAATTACAAGGCCTTGATTTAGTGTGGGTATGAGGATCTTAACATTATCAAACAATTTATATTTATTTTGAGATTGTAAATCTCAATTTGTACTAGTGTGACGTATTACTTGTTTTAAAAATGGTTAAGGTGATAAAAAGTTATAACATGATAGGTATTGTTGGAGGCAAGCCAAAGCGGAAAGAAAGACAATTTTGGGAATGAAAGTGTGCACAAGGAAAGTGACAACTAGAAGGAAGCACAACACGCCCACATGCAAGGGAGACCTAACGACGGTAGGGTTAGGGTTTTGGTAATGAATTGTAAAGGTTGAAAATCCAGAAAACGTATAAATATAGATACTTAGGTATCATAAAAAAGGGGGGGATTGTTATTGTTTTTGTAAGGGTCGGAATATGATAGAGATAAGTTGGGATGGTAAGAAGAGTTGTTGTAGCAAACCGCTATGTGATATTTTGTTGTATGATCTATTTTGTATAAGTTATTGAGCTAGAGAGAATGAAGGAAGGCAGATCTTGAGGGTTTGATCACAGGTTGGGGAGCCTAATGCGATCTAGTCAGCCTCATATAGATCTTACCTAACTGTGAAGGATTGTAAAGCACACGACACTATAGATGCTGAAATACTATAATAAAGAGCTGAGAGCCAAATCTTTGTGGATGTAACCCAGGAGGGGTTGAACCACAGTAACATCTGTATTATGTGATGAATGCATGCATATCTTTATTGTCTTCAGCAATTATTATTATGTTTAATGAATGAGTTGTTATATTTTGTGATTATTCATCAATAACAATACATTGCATTTATTAGTTATAGTAATGGTGCAATTCACAGTTCCCATATGTCGCACTCAATCCTAGGATGTAAACACCCGACTCTTACAACCACCCATTAAAGTTATCTCGGGTTAGACTGCGCAGCGGATTTTGTGTGTTGTGTTGCCTTCTGGTTTACCAGGAGGGCCGATAGTTTTAGAGGCTTTGTTGGAAACCCAAACAGACATGAACCCTAGGTCAATAAAATCAGACAGAATAGAATAATAGTAACCAACAAATGGTTATGTTGTTGCTTGTAGGAACAATAGGGTTGAGTAGATGAGATAAATTGAAGACCTGTCGGAGGTAGATAAATAAAAGATTAGGGCATAAAGAAATGAGCCATTAGAAGGGAATATTGAGACCATGGAATGACACTAAAGCAGAGATCAAAACTTGGCTAAGAACCAATGAGTTGGAGTTTGCATAGAAATATAATAGAAACCCTAGAGTAACACCTCGAAAATATCTTGAGAAATACGTGTTTACTGATCTACACGAACTATTTTTCTGTGATTTTCCACATTTAATGCAGAACTGGATACTAAGGTTGAAGGATAACCATGCAATGAACTGGATTCGACAGTTAGAGTGGACCCTAGTACATATCGAGCAGTTATAGCAGGTGAACAACAAATTCACCCGCGTAATAGATTTTTAGCTCGACAATACTATGGCAGGTTTTATAATAGAGTTTGCGGTCGACACAACAAAGTCGTACAATGCAATAGAGAAAGAGTTTCTATGAGGACCTCAAGGATGGCACAAAATATTTTGGATGGAGTGTGCACTAAAGCAGATTTTGAAGTCATTGAAATTTTGGATGGCACAACACCATACCCATCATTACTTGGTATGGATTGGGCGTTTGACAACCAGGCCAAAATCAATTTGAAGACAAGAAAGATGACATTTGAGTTAGGAGAATACAGGTTCATCATGCCATTAGATCCATCAGAAGGGGAAAGGTTTGTAGAACCTACTTGTTTGGACTTAGAGGAAATCAACTAGTTGTACAGAACAACTGCGCGTGATGAGGATTACGTAAACCCAACTGCAGACAAAATACTCAGTTGGCAGAGCATTACTTCATGTGTAACACACTCAGACACTGGTTTGGAGAACTAGAAACAAAGGTTACACAAACTGTCCATGAGAAGATGTGCAAGAATAGACTGCGCAGTAAGATGGGTAGGCATAAAAATAAGGGAACCACCCAGTTTCCATGGAATAAATGATTTGGAAACATTCTTGGCACAGTATGAAGATGAAGTTTCGGAGAATCAGAGACTGTTAGAACTTGATCTACAACTCAAGGCCACACCTGCAACATGGTGTGGTGCACACAAAGAGACAATCATATATTGGTACCAATGTAAACGGCTACTGCGCATAAGGTTTGACGCAGAACAAAAAAACAACAAGCAACAAAAGTATGCTGGACAAGGGGCACCAGCGGAACACTTGGAGGAGTGTAGAACGCAGTGGCAAATGACACCCCCAGAGGAATGGCCTCATCATTTTATACACACCCTAGAGGGCATACCAGTGAACTGGTATACCAACCAGGAATTGCACAAAGGAACTGCGACCTGGATGACATTGCAATAGAATTTTATAGTCACTTTCTCATTTAAGCATGAGAACCCCAACATAGATGTCACTCTGAAACAGATAAGAGGAGTGATATTCATCAAAGAACCAGAAGTTGAACTTATCACAGAAGAACAACAACGGAACAAACATACAGTTAAGGAACTGTTTCCATGTTACCATGTACAAGAGGAAGCACTGGATGAAGATGATCCACGTGATATTCAGATTGAGGAAGAAGAAGGAGAAAGAGAAGTGGAAGGACCACCTATAGAATTAGAAGTTATTTCCATGCCGATCAAGGTAAAGAAAGTCAACATTGGGACAGTTGAGAATCCCAAAATGGTCAACATTGGAGATTACCAGGATGAACAAACGGTAGAAAGCATAACAAAGTTATTGCATGAATACAACGACTTGTTTCCCATAAAATTTATAGAGATGAAGAGTATAGAAGGAGAGCTAGGAGAAATGAATATACCACTCAAACCTGAAGCGAGATCGATCAGACAATGACCATATAGATTGAATCTGAAATATAAGCAGAAAGTCAAAGCCGAGATCGACATGATAATCGAAGCCGAAATTATAGAACCGGTCAAAGAATCAGAATGGATAATCCTGATGGTAGTACAGGACAAGAAACAAGGAGGGATCAGGATATATGTTGACTTGAGGAATTTGAACGATGCATTCCTACATGACCCATTCCCTACACCTTTCACGAATGAAGTGTTAGAAAACGTAGGAGGACATGAAGCTTACTCATTCACTGATGGATTCTTAGGCTACCATCAAATCAAGATAGCATAGGAAGATGGATACAAGACCACATTTGTGACAAAATGGGGATCCTACTAGTACATAGTCATGTCGTTTGGATTGAAGAATGAACCAACAATATTTTCCAGAGAAGTCATCGCTGCATTTAAGGAATTCATCCACCAGTTTCTCGAAGTATACTTGGATGATTGGACAATCTATAGTTTGTTGAAAGAACATGTAGAAGTCTTATGACTAATTTTAGAAAGATGCAGACAGTGCCAGACATCATTGAGCATAAATAAATCCATATTTAGAACACTGTTTGGGATACCATTGGGCCATATATATAGTATGCAAACAAGGTTTACTCGTAGATCCTGCAAAGATCATAGTAATTGTTAACTTACCACCACCAAAAACAGTCTATCAGCTGAGAGAAACATTGGGACACACAGGATACTACAGGAAATTTATCAAAGGATATGCACAGATTACTACACCAATGGAAAATTTGTTAAGGAAGGATACAAAGTTTCAATGGAACGACAAGTGTCAACATGGTCTGAATACCCTAAAGAAAAATATGGTTACCACACCAATATTAGTATTTCCAGAAAGGGAGAAGACATTCCATGTACATGTAGATGCATCAGCCATAGCACTTGGAGCTATCTTGGTACAAACATGAGTGGGAGACTTGGATCACACGATGCATTTGTGAGTAGAAAATTATCATAGTCAGAACAAAACTATAACACTACAGAAAGGGATGGCCTAGCTATGGTCTACGCACTGCAAAAGTTTAGACATTACTTATTGGGGAAACACTTTAAGATGTTTGTTGATCACTCAGCCCTGAAATACCTAGTCAACAAGCCAGTGTTGGGGGGGATAATTTGTCGTTGGTTACTACTATTTCAAGAATTCAACTTTGAAGTAATAGTCAATCCAGGAAAACTGAATGTACGACCTGACCACCTATCAAGAGTCACAAATGGAGAAGAACCTATGAATATAGAAGACAACTTTCTAGATGCATAGCTATTCTCAGTCCAGATCGTTGATGAATACTTTGCAAATATCATTCAGTACTTGAGTACAGGTACTGCGCCGCAAGAATATAACACCGCACAGAAGAAAAACCTAATAGTCTGCATCGTTGACTATCAACTGATTACAGGACAGTTATAAAAAATAGGCACAGATAGCATCTTACGCAGATATGTGTTAGAACAAGAAATACCAAGAGTGTTAACAGAAGCCCATGAGGGAATAGCAGGAGGATATTACACAGGCAAAGCTACCATGCAGAAGGTATTTCACATAGGACTATGGTGGCCAATGATTCACAGAGACTTGAAGGAGTATTGTCAGAGATGCGATGTTTGTCAAAGGGTAGGTAAACCCAACAGAAGGGACGAGATGTCAATATGACCAAAAGTGACATTACAGGAATTTGATAAGTGGGCAATAGACTTCGTGGGACCAATCAACCCACCAGAAAAAAGGATAAGAGATAGGTACATTATCACTGTGATGGAGTACCTAACAAGATGGGTGGAAGCCACACCAGTAAAGGATTGCAGTGTAGAAAAAACAACAAACTTATTATTTGAACAAGTAATCACTAGATTTGGATGCCCAAGAGTTTTGATGAGCGACCAAGGCATGCACTTTATAAACAACACCATCAACATTATGACTAAAGAGTTAGAAGTCCATAATAAGAAGAGAACAAAATATCACCCACAGGAAAATGGTACAGTGGAAGCATTCAACAAAATCCTGGAGAACGCACCGACAAAGATCTGTAATATCAATAGGGACGATTGGGACCTCAAAGTACCAATAGTATTATGGGCATATAGGACTATGTGTAAAAATTTGACAGGGAAGACACCATTTAAATTGGTCTATGGCCAAGAAGCAGTGGTGCCATTAGAATTTTTAGTACCAAGCTTGCATGTAGCAACAATCACGCACATGACAGAATGAGGTGCAGTTCAAGAGAGGCTAAATCAGCTAGTGACCATGGAGGAAGACCAGATCTTAGTAGGATTTCACCAACAAGTTTAGAAAGGAAGGGACAAAGCTTGGCATGATAGACACATCAAGAAGAAAACTTTCAAGGAAGGAGATCTAGTATTAATGTATGACAACAAATCGTTTCAACACCCAAGAAAGCTCAGAATGCATTGGTTAGGACCATACGAAGTACAATCTATCACATATGGAGGAGTTTTACAGTTGAGAGACCTATCAAGTGCAAAACTCAGAGGGATGATCAATGGGAGCTGGTTGAAGTTGTATAAGGATAGTCGACCACCCACCACGCAAAAAAAAAAAAGTGTTAAACAGTACCAAAAGAGGCAAAGTGCACCAAAAAATCACGCACACTTAGGAATACAAACCTGACAAGGAGAAGGACAATGGACATGTACAAAGGAAAACAAGAGGGAAATGAAAAGATGAAAAAAACAATACGAAAAGATGAAATTAGGCGAAATTAAAGGATGGAAAGGACCGATGGGACGCTACATTAATCGTGCCATCTGGAGTCGGCAAGGAAGAGTAATGGAAAGTATAAAATAACTGGAGGTGCATTGAACCCACAATTAAGAAAGCGTCCTCAACAAGATTCATGCGAAGCCCGTACGACACACAGACGCAGGAACAAAGAGACCATTTGCAAAAGGAGAGAAGATAAAGAGTGATAGAGGTTAAGGAGAACATTGCCAAGTTCATAGAGGTCACAGAGACCATCCAAACTTAGTGAATGATTCAACATTCACTGCCATGGCACCACCAAAGCAAGAAGAAGCAAGCCAGAGTGTCAGACCAACTAGAGTTCAAACCAGGTCATGGGTACAGTTGCAAGAAAGTGAACAACAGCCATCAGAGATCATCAATGTTGATGAAATCCCATCTCCAGACACAACACTGAAGAACCCTACACCTATAGTGGAAGAAACCCAACATCTAGTGCGAGAGGGTATGAATACAAGTAGACCGACAAAGGTACAGGAGCAACAGAACTAGGATGCAGAAGAACTGAAGGAGGCACAACTAGAGAACACCTAAGCAACTCTGAAAGTCAATGGAATGATGAAGAATCAGGAAGCAACAATCGAGTCGAATGAGTCTCAAACCACCGTGATAGATGACCCACTGGAAGGAACATTCGACGATGTCATGGGTCAGTTGGAATGGTATTCTAAAACACAACTAGAAGCCATTGGAACCTCGAGCCAGCTAACACCACCACCGAATAAATACAAGCAGTAGGTACCTAGGTCACCTCGCAAGAAACCAGTCACAACAATCATTCTACTGCATATACCATATGGGCTACGAGTGGAATCAGACTTGTTGGGACATAGTGAAAAACTAAAATACTCAGACCACGATGTAGCAGACGAAGACAAGTTTCTGGAATTTGTGAAGAGAGTGTACATGGATACGGTGGGCATAAATTTGGTTGGGGAACCAATCGATCAGCCACTTCGATGGGAAACAGGATTGGAGAAAACAAGAATCTTAGGACCATTGGATCTACCCCATTTTGGACAAGGTTAGTACGCAGGTGCGTGTGTCAAACAACTGTTAGCAGTCACACATGGTGGAGACATCTGGTTTGACAAGCTCGTCTCGATAGATGTAGAACTTATTGAAAACATAACAGGATTGCCATCTCGGGGCATGGATCCCACGTAGTTTCTGGACGACAAAGCCAAGGAGAAAGCGCTAGCGAAAGAAATGAAGAAGAAGGATGGTACCGACAGGGGCACACGAGGGATCATTATCAAGAGGATCAATGATGTTGCAACACATATGGGCACAAAAATCTTAGCTTGTAAGTTGCTAAGAAAATGCCGCGGGGAGGAATTTCCAGTTGGATTTGTTGCAGTTGCAATTCAATGTGCCGAGGGAATCACACCGAGCTGGGCACTATATCTCTTAAAATTATTGTTGGATGACTACAAGGATGCACAAGATCTATGAACAAAGTTTCACTATTCATGGCTAATCATGTTAATAGCCTTTATGGGATGGAGAGAACCAAGTTATCTAAATTTTTGTACCAGACCCAAGCTAAACCAGGGAGAGAGATACTTACTGCTGAAAGCCACGTCAAATGCTAAGCACAAAAGGATGAACGGGTCCATATTTGAATGATACCTACGCGACATGTAGGAAGCCATCTCCAATATGTGGAGGATCACACCACATGATATCGCACAGTATAGGGACATCGCCAACTTCAAAGCCACATGACACATAATGTGGATATAGGTGTGAAAGGATCCTAATAAACAATGGCTACCAATGCGTTATTGTATCACAGAGGATGACATCGACATGGTCATCAACGAATGGGACGATGAGTGGAAGATTCAAGTCCTCACCCAAAACTTGCCAGAAAGAACATCAAAAGAAGAGGTGTGACAGGGAGAAACACAGCTTCAAAAAATCCAAGTGCCCAAGAAATGAAGGACGGGCCAAACAAAAACAACATAGAAAAATGAAGGAATAACGAATACGAGGACCCAGAAGGGGAAAAAGGAGAATACGCAGTCGACCAAAGAACAACAGAAACAAGCTGAGGCAGCACAAGGGACCACCCCAAGTCCCAAATCATAGGAACCAGGTGGGAATAAGAGGCCAACTACACAGATACGAGGAGTGTGCAAGAAAACGAAGGCCAAAAGGACACTGCCAAAATACACGATCATGGACAACAATGGATAAATGATAGCCCGAATGGTCCAGGATTTTCTAGCCAAGGAATTTGACAATGTTACGCACCACAGGGATAGGATTCAAGAGGAGCTAGCAAACATGCGACAGTTCCTCAAAGGAATTGGGGAAGCGCAGACAACAAACAACATGGGAATGGAACCATCAGTACTGCAAATAGAGGAAGGAGTGGAAGAAGAAGAACAAGATCCAATACATACAATATTACAGTCAAATGCAACATTCCACATCACACCCAGTATGATGCGCATGGATGATATCATGGGGAAGACACCCTTGAAGGACTTAAGCCAGATCCAATTGTTGTTGATGTGGATGCCATCCAGGGCACTACACAAATTATAGCTCAGCGTAAACCACGAGGTACAGTCTCGTGCACATAAAAACTTAGTCGAATTGCAGTAGGAAACAAAGAAGCGGGGTGCACTAGAAAGAGTCTATGAGCAGGCTATGTTCGAGATCCAAGAGGAAAAGGAGTGCAGGAAAGGATTGGAGAAAAAAGTGGTAGGAACTTACGATAAGATTCCAAAGATCGTGCAGGCGAATGAAGTCACAAAAAAAGAAAATATTGATTAGATTGTGCAGGCAATTGATCAATACTAGAGGGATATCGAGAAGCTCACACCCACTACTCCACTGACAGTGAAGGAGAAAAGGAAGCACGAAGCAGTAGAACAACTACAGGAGATAGAGAGAAAGGTTAGCATAGCAGTTGACTTGTTTGAGAATGCAGCACAGCTTTGGACAAAGTTGGAGGACAGCCAAAAAATACAGCAGTGGGACAAGGAAGAAGAAAGGATAAGCATAGCTATCCAAGACCTCAAGAAAAGGCAGAAGACAATGTCCATCATAGAGCACATCAAAGGGGTGTAGGACATGAATAAATTGCAAGCAGAACTGACCACTACACAAACACAGAAGAAGGAGCATCAAGCTCAAATGGAACCATTTCAAGAATAGGTAGCATAAGTCCTAGCATAGGTAGAGGAAGCTAAGACACAGATATCATAGACCCAGGCAGAGTGCACAGAACTGATCAGGGATGAAATTGCAATCCACATAATACACACACTCAAGGAGAAGACTGTGCAGGCGCAGTCACAAGAAACATATCTAAAGGAAAAGTTCAAAGCGGTCTCCAGGGAGAACGAAGAGTTGTGTTAGGTGTCTCAGGATGAGCCACATGTCAGTGTTGGGGGCCTGTTGGAGGCAATCCAAAGCAGAAAGAAAGATGATTTTGGGAAAGAAATCATGCACAAGGAAAGTGACAGCTGGAAGGAAGCACAACACGCGCGCATGGAAGGAAGACCTAACAACGGTAGGGTTAGGGTTTGGGTAATGAATTGTAAAGGATGAAGAGACAAAAAATGCATAAATATAGATACTTAGGTATCATATAAAAAGGGGGTTTGTTATTGTTTTTGTAAGGGTCAGAATATGATAGAGATAAGTTGGCATGGTAGAAAGAGTTGTTGTAGCGAACCGCTATGAGATATTTTGCTGTATGATCTATTTTGTATAATTTGTTGAGATAGAGAGGAAGAAGGAGGGTAGATATTGAGGGTTAGATCGTAGGCTAGGGATCCTGGTGTGATCTAGTCTGCCTCATATAGATCTTACCTAACTGTGAAGGATTGTAAAGCGCACGACGCCATAGATGCGGAACTACTATAATAAAGAGCTGAGAGACAAATCTTTGTGGACGTAGCCCAGGAGGGGGTGAACCACGGTAACATATGTATTATGTGATGAATGCATGCATATCTTTATTGTCTTCAACAATTATTATTATGTTTAATGAATTAGTTGTTATATTTCCTGCTTATTCATCAATAACAGTACATTGCGTTTACTAGTTATAGTAATGGTTCAATTCACAGTTCCCATATCTCGCACTCAATCCTAGGCTGTAAACACCTGAGTCTTACAACCACCCATTAAAGCTATCTCGGGTGATACTGCACATCACATTATGTGTGTTGTGTTGCCTTATGGTTTACCAAGAGAGCCGATAGTTTTAAAGACTTTGTTGGAAACCTGAATAGACATGAACCTTGGGTCAATAAACTCAGACATAATAGAAGAATAGTAACCAAGAAGTATGCATTTTAACATTATGATAATAATATAATAATAATCTATTTTTAAGGTCACGACCAAGACAAACACCAAATTGGTGTATGAGACCCCCTTGTTTGTGGGACAAGGGACCCCTTCGCATAGTGATTTGACTCTACGGAGGTATACATACCCTACCCCCTCTGTATTTGAACCTATAACCTCCAAGGAGGAAACACATGTTATTAAATATTAGGCCCACTCAAGTATTAAATAAAAAATATATATTTCAAGAAAAAAATAGATTAAATACAGTAAACAATTTTTTTTTAAATTATATATTTGGAATTTGCATAGTCGTCTCTATATGTGTTTGTAGTTTCATAGATGAAGGATTTGTGTGGCCTATTAAAAAAATGTCAAAAACACAATTATTGAGAGGTATTCAAAAAAATGGAGGTTTTAATGTATTTGAAACCCACATACCCTTCACCTCCAAGTAGGGATATCAATGATATTTTAGGATTTGAGCATTAAGTATGGGTACTAAGGTCCTTGACATGGTAAGGGAAGGAAACTTGGGCCTTAGGATGTAGAGGTTGCTTCTAATTATCAAGGTTCCTGGACCAACACCTTGAAACATCACACTTGGCATCCAGAGGGAATCCCTATCTTCCAAGTAGGGATACGTGCATCATTAGTATATTTTAAGCACTAGTTATGAGTCTTGAGACCCTTGACTTGGTCATGGGATGAAATGAAGTGATTGGACCCTAAAGTAATATTTTTGGAATACATAGCCATGAAAAACACCTCAAACCACCACACAATACCTGTCAAGGTTATCCCTTCCTTTGACTAGGGATATGGGCACCATCAAGGGATTTTTTATACTAGGTGCATGATTTTTTAGGCGCTATACATATTTCAATGAGGAAACCTAGGCCTTACATCACAAAGGAAACTTCTAAGAATCAAGGTTAAATGGCATCTTGATCTAATACACGAAACCTCTTAAGCATATCCTTACCTTCCGAGTGGTGATATTGACGATATTATGAATATCTTAGAACTAGGTACGGGCCTTAATGTATTGGATATGGTTGGGGGGGAAACCTAGGTCTTATGCTATAAATGAATATTATATGAATTAAGAATCAATAAAAACACATGAATTCTAAAGGGAATAACTAGCCTCTAAGTGAAGTTATGTGGACCATTACAATTTTCAAGCATAATTTATGGTCAAGGGTTCCTCAAAATGGTGGCAGGAAGAAACCTATGATTTAGGCCTTTAAAGAAGATTTTATGCATCGAGGGCCAAGTTCCCACACATAAGACCTCCAAAGTGTATTATTTTCCTCTTGGTGGGAATATTGGCATCATCTTGAGGTTTTTAGAGAAGTATACAGTATTGATATGAAGACTTGGACTAAGGCCAAGTGATGAAACTTTCTCAGTAGGTTTAAAACGTAGCTTCCAGGGCTTAAGAGCCATCATTGATTCTTCCAACCATCATAGATGATATCTCTATGGGATATTTTTCATTCAAGGTGCAATATGGACACCACTAGAAGGTTTTGAGCACGAAGTATAGGTCATTAGACAATAGACATGGTCAAGGGAGGAAAATTGAAACTTAAGAACTAAAGTAAGCTCCAAAGCATCCAACTCCAAGAAATATGCCTTGAACCACCACATGTAATGTATTGAGAGTATCATCTCCCTATTAGTTGGGATATGAGAATCATTAGAAGATTTTGAGATATAGGTATGAGTCACATTTCCTTGACCATGGTTGGGAGAGGAAAATCAAGCCTCAATCCCTAAAGGTAGCTTCTAAGGCCAAAGGGACACACATGATGACTTGAGCCGCTACATAGGACCTTTATATGTAATATTTGGCCTTTAAGAGGGGGAATGGGCTCTATTGGAAGGTTTTTAGCACTAGATTTGTGTCATGGAACCTTTAACATGGTTGAGGGAGGAAACCCTAGCCTCAAGCCATAAAATAATCTTTTAGGAATCTAGGGCCAATAATCATTGGACGTTAGGTGGAGGTACGAAAGGACTTTAGGTGAGAATGAGCCCTAAACTTTAGAAGACCATAAATTTTGAACCAATACTCCAATTTTAGCGTAAATATAGTCATTGGAAAGATCTTGACAATTAGATTCAACTTTTGAGTTTAGAATTGGATTTAGAGGTACTGTCAGGAAGGAAATGTTATAAGAATATTTGAGAAATATTTACATCTCATCGACCTAATGACTATTATGGGATTGGGTGTGTTACACCTGTATCACCCCACTTCCTATCACCCATAATTATATTTAAAATAAAAAAGGTGAACGAAAAAGTATATAAAATAAATAGGAAATTCAAAGCACTCTAATTAGTGTGGGAAGTACAAGCAAACTCGTTGGGGCTATGGATGCTCTCTATTAGTAGGGCCAAGGTTGTATTATACTAAGACATATTCGTCGAGGCTATGGATTCTCGCACACTGTCAAGCACTGTCAGAATAAGGAGCTGAGGAAGAAAAGTATGAAAACATTGGTTAGTATAAAAGCTATAACCTTTTGACTTATTTGCTTGATCAATCAACACAAATTTTAAATTTAACTAACACAGTGAGCTCTATGGAAACAATATTGAGTTATGAGTAATTGGGATTAATAACTTATTCTTTGCAGGAAGTGTAATAGATTCACATAATTTTTAAAATTGTAGAAGCATAAGACTGATGTTTTATTTTTCAGATATAAAGGTTATCCTATAGAAGTAAGGTAAGAGATTAATGGTTCTCACATTTAGTTTCCAATTGTTGTATCCTGAACAACAAACCCACTATTATTTTATGATTCCTTCATTAAATAATGGGGACCCTTAAGGGTATATATTAATGGTTATCCCAGTTAGTTGAAATTGTTGTATCCTTCACAACAACCCCCTTATTATTTTATGATTATTGAATTAAATAATGGGGACCCTTCATTTTTTCTCTTCTTTTTAATTGTTTATTTTTCGTCTCTCCAAATCTATAGATATTACATTTTGTTAAATATTGTTTGGTAAATTTTTATAGATTTTTATATGTTGTTTACAATTTTCTTTCAATGGTTTTCTTTTGAAATTAATTTTCCTAATATTTAATCCATTTTGACTTCTCATTTTCTTTGTAGAATGCCTGAAATCTATAAGGAAAATTCATTATGAAGCATCCTGATCAATTACTAGTAGTCATTACATGAGTTAGTTGCATATCTTTGTTTCAACATCATGAATCTGTATCTGGATGTTAGTTAACTAGATTTATTTGAGGAGGGAGGATAATGGACTTGACATATCTGGATTTCGATAGAGCCTATTGGATTGTTATTTGAGTTCATCGGATGCCCAGATGTCAGACAACCTGATATGAAATTTCTTTCCTTCAGTGTTTTTATTTAACACTAGGTAATCTGTAATTTGAATATTTTGAAGGTATAATGTGGTTTATTCCATGTATCATGTGTTTGAGAGGTATGTTAATGTGGTAGGTTATATGAATTGATGATGTGTCCTTATGATTGAGAAATTTTAATATTTTTATTTAAAGTCAACTTAATTCAATGGCTTTTTACATTCCCCGAATCTTGGATACATGATAAATCTTCCCCAAGAGGTTTCCATCCAGATCTAAAAGGAAGATAAGTACAGGTCATATGAGTTTTCCATATCCTAGATACCAGATGTCATTCACTCACAATAGTATCCAGATCTGAAAACTTAATGATGAACATTACCATGGCCTTTTGGATGGTCCAGATTCTGGACACCTTTTCACATTTTATTTACATATAACATCCGAGCTAAGGATTTCAGAGTTTTTCTCGAACGATCGAGATATCTAGATAGCCATATATCTGGACCTCTGTGGTATATATGAATGTATCCACGTTAGCCACTAGTCATTTTCAATTTCGATTTGAATTCGATTGTCTTCAGAATTCGACCTGTACGTGTCACCCAAGTTCATCCTATATGTCATTTACTCATTGTTGATGTGTCATATGGGGTCTTATTTACTCATTATGAACTATGGATCCCATATTTTCATATATGGACATGTTATATGATCAAGGATAAAAGAATAGACATTATATTGTGGTCTGTACCATATGCTACCATCAACACAAAATAAAATGACTAAGGAAACACTTATAAATATTTTATCATAAGTTCACCTGATCAATATGGTACTAATCCTTGCATCCATATGATGATAAAACCATTGATCACCTATCAAAACAACAATGTTCATCCCCTGCAACCATGTTGAATCAGATTCTATATTTCTGAAAATTGAATTGGATCAAGAGTAATAGCAGAAAGGATAAATCATTGAACCAAATAGTTTGTTGATTGTTTAGCTATGAGTTTTAAATTAATTTACTTTGAATGCATTTATTTATGATATGCATGTTGATTTTCATGTTTGTATGTTTTTTTTGTAGATTAATATGAAACAAGAATAATAATGATGACCAAGATATCAGATAGAATGAGATGATAAAGGAAGAAGTGAACAAATAAAGAAGAATGAATCTACTTGTGAATGGATAAAGAACAATACATGTTCAAGATACTCAATCAAACACAAAGAAGAATGAATCTACTTGTGAATGAATAAAGAATAATACATGTTCAAGATACTCAATCAAACACAGTCACATGTATAACAAATCTAAAATTTTTATACAACAATAATTCCTTGAATTTGAAAATGAAAACTTGTGTCAATATAATTGCTTGTAAGGAATAATCATAGGATTTCTTACAACAAATGTGAGTTGGAAATAAAGTTGTTATAACATAAGGAAGCGGAAATTGAATCGGGTACTATGTAAATGGAGGGGTTTAAAAATAAGTTTTTTCGATAGAGAAAGGTCTAGAAAACCTTGTATTGAATATGTGTAATTTGTTATCAATTTTAATAATAAAGAGAGGGAGAGATATTTGTTTCATAAATCTCTTATATATGTAATATTGTTCAATTAACATTTCTATATGTTGATATTTTTTCATGTTCCTTCTTTTCATGAAATTTCTTTTGTGAATTGGTGATTTCAGTGATAGATATTTATTAGATACAATAATACTTATATCATATTTTTTGAATAACTATTTATTCAAAAAATAGAAATATATGTGTATGCATGAAAATTTAATTGAATCGTGTGAATTAATTCCTTATATTCAATAATTAATTTTTCTTCTTGTGTCTAATTAAAAGAGATGTTCTCATATATATATATATATATATAGAGAGAGAGAGAGAGAGAGAGAGAGAGAGAGAGAGAGAGAGAGAGAGAGATTGATTTTAATGCTTAAATTAAATATTTTCAATTGGATCGATATTACATCATATCTAACCCTTTTTTTGTGGCAACTGAGCCCACATACCAGTGGACATCACTACCAAAAATGAGAGTGAGTATGATTGGGACTTGTCATCGGGTTATCCTCCCTTGTTGTTGTTGGAAAAAAAATTATGACCATCAACAAAACCTTAACGTTCCAAAACCCTAACCCTAGGAGGTGAAACGCTTATCAAGGGGTCCAAATGGTCTGTCAAGCAGGTAAGGGAGAGTGCCCTATGGAAAGCCACAAATAATATTACTCTCATTTTGTATAACACTTTTGACTAGTATGTGAGACTAGTTTCCACAAAAATTTAATAGAAATGGAAAGGCAATAAGATTATCTCTCTAAGGAATTATTGGTAGCGATTAATAAAACAATATGAAAACTAAAATAAAAACTAACTTATTCCAATCTATTTTTTTTCTATCATATCCTAATAAGGAGAAATACTAACTAAATGAATGTAGTACAAGATACCATCATTGAAAACATAAATAGTTCATGTCAATTAATGATATATTATAACAATGAAATTGCATAAATGATCACAAATAGTTGCAGATAAAACCTATAATATCATCACCGTATTCACCAGAAATCATAACATTTAAGTGTTCCAAATACTAATCATAGAAATAGTTCACATGGAGAGTATTAAAAAAATATTAAATAACGAATATATTAGTAGAGTAGTCCCCAAACCATTTGATAATGATTATGATCTCAATATGCCTTATGTTTTTCATTCATAAAGAGATAAAAATATCATCTACATGTACAATGGGAAAAATTCCTTATATCTTCATAGGATCTACCTTTTATAGGATTAGAGAGTCTCTTTTCATTTCATAATTGTCATCATTCTAGATGGAAGTTACATTTTTTCATTTCTCTTACACTCGCCTCCCTTATCATTCAAATTCTTCTTTACAAAAAATTACAAAATACATAACTATTAAGCCTTCTTTGAGGCTAGATCATTCAAAAAATTGGTCCATGACTCATATGCTTGAGTTATTTTGTTAAATTTGTCCAAATTTATTTCTTTAAGATATAGCTCGCCATCATATACCATGTTAGCTACCTACGCTTTCAATTCCTTTTTTGTTTTCTTCTGACATACACTTGAAGGGATGGGTTATGTACTGGTTAACAATTTCCCCGTCAACTTTATCTAACTGTTCAATTTCCTATTTGATTTTATCCTTGATCTTTACCACCTCTACTATCTTGGTCTCACTGGGTCCTGCCATATTCAATTCTTCATTAAGTGGCATGTGAAACATTTACAGGAGCTCATCAACAGTTCTCCACATTATTTCACATGATTTCTTGGTGTTACCCATAGTTTCTTGTACTTCTGGGTAAGTACTTTTCCATCTGTCTATCAATATTCGAGTCTCTCCCTATTCTCTTTTAGTGAATTTGAACAAATTTGCAGGGGCTTTTTTGTATAATTTTTTCCAATGCATTATCCTTTCAAATGCATGTTTTGTATCATCATATTGACCTTTAAGTTCTCTTAGATGATAAAGCAACTTCACAATCTCTTCATTATGACTTTGGATGTCATTAAATTCAATGAAGAAAAATTTTTCTGCTTCCTTCAACTGTTCATTTTCCTCCACAGTGTCACCTCTGAAAACATCAAGGAACTTATTTTCTTCACTGCTTCCTTCTAGATGCAGCCTCTTTATTTCTTATTCTATTTGGGATACCTTGTGACCTTGTTGTTCAAGGAGTTTATGTTTTTCTTTCCTCTCTGTCCTCAATCCTGCTAGCTCGTGGATGTACTTTTGTCTGATGTTTTCTATTTCTACTTTCTGGAGATAATATTTATCGTCTATCATAATCTGGAATTCATATTCCAACTGGATTTTTTGTTGTTCCATTTGTTGTTCTAGGTTTATATTAGCTCCTACAAATGCATGTAATGTTGTTTCTTCTTCCTATGCTTCCTTTTGAGGGTTTTCCTTAGTTATATCACATTCAATATTTCTTTTGGGTTTCCCTTGCTTGAAATTTTCTCCTATCCTTAGTCTCTTAGATGGTCTCATTATGATTTCCTTCTTTTATTTATTGTAATAAAAATTCCTTACAAAGATCCCCTCATCATCAAATTCCAACAATTTTAAGGATGAATATGAGAAGTCAGAAGAGATTATGTTTAGAGGAGCTCATGGTTTTAAAGGATAATTAAGCATTGTAATCATCTTGGTAGAGACTAGAGTGGAACCCCCACTTCTCTCCTAATATTCTTTATCTATCCTCTCTTATTATACCTTGTGTGCTTCCTCTTCAATTCTTTCTTTCTCTCTAGCAGCTTTACGGGTTTCTTCTTCAGAAAACCTATTTTGTTGTTCCTCATCCTTGAGGGCTTCATCAACTTTGCAGGCTTCATCATCTGTATGCTTATTTTTCTCTTATGTGGCTTTGCGAGATTCGCCAACCTTGCGGGGTTTGTCATATAAATGATTATTTTTCTCTTCCATGGCTTTATGGGCTTCACCTACCTTATGGGAATCTTTATCCTTATGGGTGTCTTCTTCATATCAATGTTTCTTTTTCTCTTCAGTGGATTTGTAGGCCACATCCTTAGCTAAATTTTCCTTTCTTTCTTCTTCTTCATTATCTCCACTACATCAAATAATTTCTTCAATTATTACTTATCATTATCCTATCGAGCCTTTTTCTCTACATCCAACTTTTCTCGGGTGTCGACCACCAAATTCTGTAGTTGTTCTTGAAACATGACTTTCCTCATTTCTTGCTCGGTTAGAAAAGGGTCAATATGGTGTATCTTTGATACACAGGATAATGCTTTCTCATATGTTTTAACCCCTCGAAAAATATCCTCCTCTTCTTTGCAATCTTCATGTTGAAAAGGGGGAATCATCTTTAGAGTTTTATAATGATTAAATACGACTTTCTTGGGGTCATGTCCTTTTGTCGTCCCTGTACAAAAAATCAACTCTTTGAGAGTTGTTACTTCTTTCTTTACATCAGGAACATTTTTTAGGGTGTATTTCCCTAATTTGATAGGGAAGATGGGCCATATTTTCTTATTTATTTCTTGCAGAGTTGGGTAATTCCTGCTTCTACTGTTTTATACACTACTTCCTTTTTTAGAAGCTTATTTGGAACATATCTAGGGAGAATATGGGGAGGGGAATTACAATTAAAGACTCAGATATAGGTATATTTCTTCTCAATATACCACTCTGATATTTTCTATAGGGTTTCTAGGGATTCTCCTAAAGAGCTTGACCAAAAAAATTTTAAATCATGATATAATGGAGCTATGAAGCGATCACAGATCTGGTAGAAATACTCATGGTATTTTCTTCCACAAATCTTGGAAAAATATACATGAATGGGGGGTAGACCAGGGGTCCATTTTCAATTCACTTTAGGAATAGGAAAATAGGCACAAATAACATAAACAAGAAAGGTATACATACAAAAACTTGATAGCTTGCCAATGCGTGTATCTTAGACATTGAGGTCGATATTGGATGATAGGATTCACACCCAATTGAATGGGAGCCCTATTTCCACCACTGAATGCCCCATGGTTGTCCATTCGAGATTGAAATGAACACAAATTTCCTCCCCATACAATATGCATACCATGGCCATTAATAATTGATATGATGTCCTAAAGAAGTGGGTATTATATACCTTGCAGAGTTTGGTGATGAAGGGCCTTTATTCTTCCCACCAATCTTGGAGCATTTCTATTTGTTTCAACTTGTTTTTGGAAAAGGATTCCATGAATGCCTTGTTGATGAATAAAATAGACTTAGACATTTGGTACATCGGATGGAAACTATCTAGAATCAACGGGGCTATTGGAGACCCTTTTCTACTAGTGATCATTTGAGCTTGTGCATTCATGTTCTCACATTCCCATCTAGTTGCTTCATTGTATAGAAATAATTTAGGTTTGGAAAAGATGGCATGGATACCACTCTTCTTTATGTTCTAGTAAATCCCGATGTCCGGTTCATCTTCCAGAAAGTCTCTGTTTCTGAACATTTGGTATATATCCTCCCATACATAGAATCCCTTGAGTCAAATGTCATGACTGGTGTCAGATAATGTGAGTACATTAGGTCTGTCTATTTGAGCCAATATAGCAGGTGGTCTTTTCCTTCCTCTACGCCCTGAAGCCTTCAACATTTATTCGTTTAGAATACCTGCATGATTCATAACACAAAAAAATTTCGACAATTTACAAAATATACAGCTTGTTGAGTTTACAACTAACTCTATACTTTACTTCTTTATCCGACGATCTTAAATATAACTCAAATGATACTGGATTAATATACATAACTTAATTTTCCTTAAGTATTAATGACATATCATACGATCCATCAAATCCATTCTCGACACTCATTCAGTTCACAGTAGAAACATTAATGCATTAACTCCAAAATTCACTATAAGGGGAAAAGGTATGGACGACGAGCCCCTTCAAAGCATAGGTTTAGAGAAAATCATTTGTGGGTTGTGGAGTGCGGGAAGATGGATGAAATAGTCATATGTCAATCAAACGAGGATCATCTGTGGAGATGGTTTTGCATGTTTATCTAGTTGCACCATGCGGGAAATGCAAGGAATTGCCAAAATTGGTGTACTGTAAATCACCCAAGAGATTTATTTCGCAATATTTGTGTGTCATGGGGTGCGGGTGTATGAGTAAAATGGGAAATTGTATTAAGTTTGGAGGATGTCCACGAAGATAGTTTCATAGGATTTGCAGGATGAAATATGTGGGGAATACAGGGAATTATAAAAAGCAGGTTGGTGTGGATCTCCCATGGGAAATATCCCGCAAGGATTGCATCTCACGAGTTGCGGGAAAATGCGCTAATAGGTAAACCAATAGTCCACTCGTGAAATGCCCACAAAGATTTTCCCTCAAGCACATTCTTTGCAGATTGCGGGCAAACAATAGCAATGCAAACAAATGATTCGACAGGAAATTCCTATGAGGTTTATCCCGTAAGCTTGCGCTTCACTGATTTCAGGTAAATGTATATGTGGAGCTAAATCATGAACACTGTGCACATAGGATTTTCCACAATGCTTTGCTGGTCATGGTTTTGTGTGAGAATGGAAAGTTTGTGGGGGTCACCCCTTAGAAAAGTTATGCACTTTACTCGAAACAAGAAGTAATCACTCGTAGGAAAAAAAAGGTTCTACCAGGCTTCGGGCTTAGGCATCCCTTTCAGAAAGAAGACAATATGGTAAGGAAAGGACAACTTTTAACTATTAAAACTTGAACGAAGAGGTTTTTTCCATAAGACTTGTGGGATTCAACATTAGTAAAGAATAAAACACACTTTTTACCTACTATGTTTGAAAATAATGATTGACACAGAGTGTGCATCTAATTCAAGAAATATTACATGGATTAGATAGAAATATTACATGGATTAGATAGGATAATCTTGAGTATCTCAAAATGGTTCATTGGTGAAAGCAAGGGGAGGGAAAAATTCCATGGAATTCAACAATTTAATCCTCAGAAAACATCTTTTATCTAATATAACATAAGTGGAAATTTTATAGAGGGGGGACATTTAATTTTACCAGGAGAGGACAATTTAATGGGAGTTGTTGCAGGTGCAATAACGCCAAAATATTTGCGGGAACTGAGGTGGTTAGTTGATACATCAAATTTCCAAGGGTGCAACTTTTGCATACAATCTTTGCTTGGGGCACATACTGGCTCATTGGAAAGATTTAACTATGAAGTACAATTTTTTCGAGGCCAAGAAAAGCCATGGCCACCCCTTCCCTCGAATGGCCAAAAAACATTGTTTAGGGCCTCGGAATGGCCCCGAAAGTTTAGGACCCGAAAATAATAACAAAATTAGACAAGAAGGAGAACAATGATGAGTTGGTGGAAGAGATGGGTGGATCACGATATCCTCCTCGATCAATATCGACCTTCCTAACCTTTAATCTCATCAAAATTATGGTGATTTAGGAATGCTTTTTTTAAATATTTTCGAACAAAAAAATAAAAATCTAAAGTAAACAAAGTAATTCCTTACCTTTTTTGAAGATTCAATAAATCAAAGTTAGTCTTAATAAATGTTAATAACCATCATCATCATCATAATAATCATAATCATCATTTATTTTTACTTTATATATTGTTGTATATGATATTTGTATAACAACATTGATATACAATTTAATAAATATTCTTCAATACATTAATTCTAATATAAAGTTATAATTAGTAACTCTCTATTGTAACTTTTATATATATATATATATATATATATATATATATTCCAAAGAAAAAAGTCACATAATTTTATCTATACAAAGAAATGTACATCGTAAGAAGTTGTAAAGTATTCCCCTTTTCTTCATAAGTATGTAGAATACAATAACTGTAACTATCCCCTTATATATGAACAACTGAAAAATTCATACATAATGACATTACACTATTCCCTCCAAAAAATGTGTTTCGTCCATTGTTTAGAAATCACATCCTTTTTTTTAATCCATAAAAAATGTATCATCTATCATTTCATGTTCATTTCATTCACCGCCCATGAGCTATTCTTGGAAAGTGGCCCAAAATGATGTGTTGTATGAGTAAACATTATATCCAAGGATCATGTAAATATTCCGAATTTTGTCCTCAATGATTCTCAAAGACATTCCAAAGTCATTTTCCTAGCTCTAATCCTACTTTTGATAAACTATCTATTGTCGTGTTTATGTCCATATAGACATATTTAAAATAAATATGAGTGAAGGATGTCTATATAGACATATAACATCAAGAAACAAAGGTTGGAGCACGAAATTTATCAATACTAATTCTTGTTTCATCCACTAAATTACAAGGAGTGAATCCCCAAATACTTGAATATGTGTTACTCTGTGTTCCTAAGCGAGAATCAAAACCAACTTGAGTTCCATTAATTTACATAAGTTATTTAAAATAAGCCTACAACCAATCGATCAAGCCCTAAAATTTAACAATCACATAGATGTCTAGGTTCATCATAATCAAGTATTAGTGGAGGTAAGCATGAAGGGGTTTTGACTATAGAATTCCATCATCAACCATCAAGGATATATACATTCATCAAGTCATACATATATCATGTGGCAAGTAAACTTCTAACCAGGAATCATTGTGAAATAAGAGTCCAACTAATACTATAAAACACCAAATGATCTAATTTATAAGGCTATAAAAAACATGCAACTGCAAAAGACTATAAAAAACATGCAACTGTAAAATAGGAACCCAATTATCAATTACTAATAAAATAAAACCAATGGGCTAACTAGACTATAAAAAACACGTCAAAACCCTTACCTTATCAATGTCCTTTCGCTGGGTCCATCTCCCCATACAACTTGATAAGAGTTGTCCATGAGTTGCATTTCCATCACCAAGACCTGCAGAAATCATCAAAAACAAAATTTTTATATGAGTAAATAATATATAAGAAAATAAACAAGCATTTAAACATGTAAAAGAATCTAGAAATACTAAAGTGCAATACCTTAATGAGATTCTCATTGTTTCGAGAATAGTTTATTCTCTACTGAACATGGCCAACCACATGTCGGTGGAAGCTCTCAATCCCTCACATCTCTCTCAATTCCCCATGCTCAATAAATGATTTCTCTTACATAGAAAAAATATAAACATGTTGATTAAGGTTGGTTGTCATTGATGTCAACCCTTGAAGAAAGCAACATAGCACAAAGGTTTGGGTAATGGACCCAATATTGTTTCATGTAAATATGACTCATTACTGTTTTGTCATGGTTGATAAGAAGTAAATATGGATGAACTCCAAAGTGGTCCCCTTATGGTGAAAGTCCTCACGGGAAGACACTTTGTGGAGTAAGAGAACCCATTCTTAATGGGAAATCATCATCACACGTCTAGGAGAGCATGACTTAACATCATTCTCCCATGACTCCAGGTTTCAGAGGATATATGGTGGGAAATGTCTCCACCCCTCTTGATAGACTAGGGTTAACACCCTATCATGGACCATACTACGACACTGTGTTCTGGAATATTTGTCATCGAATATCCAGTTTTAGACAGTCGTGCCACATGAGAACCTTGCACTTCTACAAATACCATATCAATGCATTTGAACCAATGTAAATTAACGTAAGGATAAAAATTTCCTATCATTACATTTCTCATTCCATGTCCATGACATCAATCACTTACTATCACACTTCTTTGGCTATTGCATAGCCCATTGAACTTGTAGGTTAGTTTACCACACGATATTATCCATAACCATATATTATTGACATGTGACTGTATTTAAAACATATCATTAAACCCAATACCTACGTACTGAGATCCTTCAATCAACACTTGCACACTAGATTTAAATCATATAACATATGTCATTAACAACACAACAATAATCATTCATAGTATTTACACCTATATAGGTCCACATGTCCATAATTTGAAGTGCCAATGTTAATTAGTGTTTGAGAGATAATACTCAAATGAAAATACAATTAAGACAAAAGTAAATTTAGTTGCTTAGGTCAAAATGGGGCATTACAATGGAACCCAAGAAGATCATTCATTTAAATCACTAAAACAATGCTCGATTTCACATAATGTAAACTTGTTGAGAAATTGCTAAGTTTTGGAAGAGGAGCCACATTATTGGAGCTACTTCAATATTGGGAATAAGAATGGTAGAGTTATTTCACACCAAAACCCCAAGAAGAAAGGTGGTGTTGTAAGTTATAGGCCTCTCCACCACACAATTGCTAGATTCAATTGGATATTGTGAATAATTGTTTTGATTGCTTGGAAAGAGTGTCCTTGTTGAGTTAACCTCGAGGGAGAGAAACCATTATGTACTCAATGAGTTGAATCCCTACTTAGAGGGCATCCTATTTCTAGGTGTTGAATTAGATAGGATGAAAATTGACCCTGGTGTGTGGTTTCCCCACAACTGTTTTTGTAGTTTGGAACACTAGTTTGCACTAATTTGTTAGTCTTCATTGAGGCTTGGGTATATATGTATGAACAATATGTTTATAAATATTTATGTTTCTATGTTTAAAATATTTAATTAAAAGAGTAATGTATTTGAATTGAAATTGTTGTTCTAAGTTGAAAGGAATTTTTCTTATTAGGTAACAACCCTATGAGCTAGCTCAGCTTGCGTTGGGTTGTTACATCAACTATTATTTATTGTTATATATTGGACAATCATATGAACAATTATGGTGGTTAATATGTCCAAGCAAATATTGAACATGAGAGTATACTTGTCCCATTCTTTCTAGGAAGTTGTAGCAACAATTAGTATGGAGAAATCGAGTAGTTCCCTCACTTTAGCAAAACAATAACTCGAAAAGGGGAAAATTAGATATAATATCTAATCGAGGTTAGTAGGGCATACTTTATATTGATCGATGTTAGTAGGGCGTACTTTGTATTGTAGGTAGAAAGTATTTGAGATTTATAGTACATGCTACTCATAATAGCTTTTTTTTTCCATGATTTTTTTTTTTTTTTTTAATATAGTGTGTGTAATGGTCTCTAATCTAAAGATATAATAAATTTAAATTTAAAGATATAATAAATAGAAATTAAAAGAAATAATTAACTTATAAAACATAGATTGAATTGTTAGGCGGATAGGAGTACACATATTGGAAATGGGCACAATTAATGATCTTTTAATTATAAAATCTAATTTTATGGGTAGAAATTGAAGGTGCTGGCATATTCTTCGTCATCCTCCTAAATCAATGAACGAAATTCCATGTTCATAACTTCCTTGGATTTTTGAATGCTTACGTTTTCTTGTTTAATTTTTCACATTTACGTAATGTGATTAATCATTTACTGTACTCACCAAATTTACCTAATTAACAAATATTAATATGTATAAAACACCTCATTCTCACTTTCTGGTGGGCTTATTAGAGAAAAAGTATATATAATATATACTTTTTCTCTAATAAACCCCCCTCCCACCCTATTTGCAGATGCTTCATTTTGGCCACGTTTTGATGGATGTGAAGTGGCCTCCTAATGGATGCCACATTTGACAGGCTTTTCAATTAAGGCAGCATTGGTTAAGCTGGATGCGTGAGGGATGCCAAGTTTGGGAGTCGTTTCAAATTTTACTATGGATGTGAAGCATTTCGACTCATGGATGTAGGTTTGGCCTTCATTTTCGAGCTCATTGATAAACACCAATTAAGGCAGCATTGGTTAAGCTAGATGCGTGAGGGATGCCAATTTTGGGAGGCATTTCAAATTTTACTATGGATGTTAAGCATTCCGACTCATGGATGTAGGTTTGTCCTGCATCTCCTAGCTCATTGATAAACATTGCTAAACATTTCAATAGAGCGTCGACACCACCACACAGGGTGAAATTTTATAGACTCTCTTGAGATTTATTTTATGTTCATTAAATACTATTCAATAGCACAACATCTTTCTAAATCATTTTGCGTTGATATGAATTTATATTGAATGATCAGAGTAGTGTATTCAAATATGAAAACGTTCACCAAAGATCAAGGATACCTAATATCTTGTTAGAAAGACCACCTCACATTGTACTGTGTCAAAGGAGGATTTGTAATTTTAAACAATTCATTTCTTTCATTGAGCAACTTGTTCCCTTTTATCATTATTTGGATTTCTCTGTGATGATATTAATTTAATTAAGATAGTTGGTATTGGATTTTTTAATTTTTTATTTTATTGAAAATTAATTGGTAAATTGTTTACCCTAAACTTAAATTGATTACATTTTCCGCTAAATTCTAAATCTAAGTGGTTAGGATCCCCACTAGTTACGATCACTTACGCTTAAAGTTACATGGCATGCACTTCTTGTTTTAAATTGGGATTTAAACGTGTGGTTTTAAATTTAAATTGAGACTATTGAATTTCTTAAAACCTACACTTTGTTTTAAATTGGGACTTGCTAATTTATTTACTTGTGTAGGGGGTATGATTTCTACAACTGAAGTCAATATTGTTGGGATTTGGTGACAACAAATTCCTCCAATGATGGATTTGGATTCTATTATTCTACGTTGGTTGCAACTAAATAGACCAAGTTAGAATATGGATAGGGAGATTGTTGGGATTTGGTGACAACAAATTCCTCGAAGGATGGATTTGGATCCTATTATTCTGCGTTGGTTGCAACTAAATAGACCAAGTTAGAATATGGATAGGGATTGCATTTAATAATCAGTTTCTTGTATGGATGTATAAATTCATATAAGCCCATAGAGGCAAAACGACTGAGAGAGAGAGACAGAGTGAGAACGTGCTAGTCTGTTGTAATCTCCATGATCCAAATAATAAGACAACCGATGACTATGCTTGGTGGACGTAGTCCAACGTTTGGGTGAACCACGTGAAATCCTTGTGTTTCTTATTTGTGTGATTATTATTTATCATATGTGAATTGTGTTTTCCGCGTTGACAATTCTAACAAGTGGTGTTAGAGCTGATTGAAGGAGAGGGCATCAAATTTCGGAGGAGCAACAACATTTGTGTGAGGCGCATCGATTTCTACATTGCCACAGGGCCCTCCTCTCGAAGGGTGCGACGTCTTATTACTCGAACTTACGCTCGTGCAAAAATACTGAAATCATCATGGTTGAGGAAGAGGAATAGTGCATAGACATTTTTAGATCGTCGCACTCTAATGGTAGTAAGAACCGGGAATCGTCGCGGTCAAAGTGCATCAAGAGGTGCAGAGACCCTTTGAGATCGCCGCACTCCAGTGGTAATGTGAGGTGCAACGACTCTCTTAAATCAAAAAGTCATGATCTCTTAAATTTAATTCGCATGTTTTTTAAAAGGGCATGTTTTTATAGTCATGTGGTAAAAACTTTATGGTATGAAGAATTTTTCACAAGTCACGTGGAGGTATAAAAGGAAGTATTATATTTGGAATATAATATTTAAAAAAATGGATGTTTTAGAAAGTGAATCTTTTTGTTTTATAAAAGATTTTTATTAAACCTTTTATATATAGGTATAAAAGGAAGTATTATATTTGGAATATAATATTTAAAAAGTGGATGTTTTAAAAAGTGAATCTTTTTGTTTTATAAAAGATTTTTATTAAACTTTTTAATATATTATTAAAAAGTTTTTGGATTAAACCTTTTTTTTAATTTTATTTATTATTCTTCCATATTTAAAAGGGTTTTATAAGTAGTGATTTGGGCATTAGAAGTTTTTTGTGCTAATGGCTAAGATGCAGAGTTCAAAGTTTGAAGTTGAAAAGTTTAGCGGTAAAAACAACTTTCAGCTCTGGAAGCTCAAGATGCGGGATTTACTAGTGCAACAAGGGTTGCAAAAAGCATTGGCAGACAAGTCAAAGAAACCAACAACCATGACGAATGAGGAATGGGAAGATCTGGATGCAAAAGCTCTTAGTACCATTCGTTTATGTCTGGTGGATGGTGTTCTGTTTAATATCGTAGGAGAGGATGCAACATCAAGCTTATGGAGCAAGTTGGAAAGTCTATATATGTTGAAGTTCTTGACGAGTAGAATCTACTTGAAGAGACAATTGTACAGTTTGCGGATGAAAGAAGGTACAAAAGTTGTTGACCATTTAAATACCTTCAATACCCTTATAGTTCAATTGACTAGTATGGAAGTTAAATTCGAATATGAAGATAAGGCTATTACACTATTGTGTTCATTGCCTGAGTCTTGGGATAATCTAGTCACCTCTATTAGCTTTAGCTCAGCAGATGTTTTAGATTATGAATCTGTTGTGGGAGCTTTGTTGGATGAGGAGATGAGGAGAAAATCTAGTAAAGAAACCTCAACTTCAGAGACAATGCTTGTCAGAGGTTGAAATAAAGAGTAGAATGAAAGACGTTTTTCTCGATCTAATTCAAGACACAGAAAGGGTAAAGAAAAATGTTGGTACTGTGGAAAAACATGACATCTCAAGAAAGATTGTTGGAAGAGAAAGGAATATGAGGAAAACTCTATGAAAGAAGCAAATTTGACTGTAACAAATTCAGGTATGACTGATCAAGTTTTATCTGTTTCTAATAATTTACAATATCAAGAAGAATGACAATTAGATTCAGTTATCTTTGTTGAAAAGTCAACAAGAAACATGTGTCTAATTTAGTTTTCCCTTAATTAAATTAGACAATAAATATTAATCTATTATCTCATTCATAACTGAGTGATTTGGAATTGTAACAGAATTGTAAGTGTAGTTAAGTGAGTTA
>SNQJ01S0005888.1:411633-434494 GCA_010110895.2 Picea sitchensis | reverse complement strand
ATGTCGTATGACAATCGACATTGTTGGCTGACACAGAGATCTCGTCCTTGGTGAAGCTACCTGATGTTGTATGGCTGCAGGTGTGGTGTTGTCGACAATCTCAACTGTTTGACGACCTCTATTGAGATGAGGTTCTTGTGGCTTTCGCTATCAACAATAAAATGTAGTGGGGTCCCCTTCACCCACATCTGTGAATGAAAAAGGCGCTCCCCCTCTTCGAGATCTGTTGGTTCTTCTGGTTGAATTGTTGTGGTTGCGACAATAGCAGTGGGGTTTGCGTCAATGATCTGTCATTTACCAGTATTTTCATAATCGGATTCTAAATTAGGGCTCGACTCCTTGTCTTTGATCTCGGCCACTAATGACTGTTTTGAGAGACATTTATCGATGTTGTGCCTGGGGATTTTGTGGAAATCGCACCATTTTTTAGTGTCCTTTGTCTTCCCGTGACCCTTCTTTTCCTGTGTCTTGGACTGGCTTTCGGGAGACTGTTTGTTAGGGTTGTCTTTGTCATACTTTGGTTGTTGCGGATTTACAGATCCGAAATCACGTTTGTTCTGGTGCTTAAATTTCTGCTCGATTTTAACAGCATATCGATAAGCAGCACCGAGTTATGAGATGTCTAGAAAATCCATTTCAGTTTGGATGTATCTCTGTAGAGCCCCATGGTATTTCAGAACCAAATGTCGCTTGAATTCTTTGATACCCAGCTTGGTGCGAAAGGTATGGAAATTATTGGTGAACTCTGGAACTGCTTGGCCCCTCTCTTGCCGCAGTTTGGTCCATCTCATGTACTAGTCCTCATAGTTTCTAACAGGGTAATATTGTTCCTTTACCGCATCCACAAAAAAATCCAAAGTGGGATCGACCCCATATATTTCAGACTCCTCTGTGGAACTCTGCTCCCAATAAGTTTCCCACCAATGTTTGACATGGGGGGGAGCTTTAAGGAGTGTGAAGGTGATCTTTTTTTTGTCGGAAAATTTGTGAACAGAGAAATAACCTTCTAGCAGATTTAACCATTTGTCTAGGGCTTCTACATCTATCTGTCCTTCAAATACAGAAATATCAAAATTAACTTGTACCTTGAAAGGCGAGGTGCCTCCAAAGTGGCCACTTGATGAAGATGCGCCTGTTGCTATTGGCAGGCATTGAAGGATGTGGGAAAAATTCTCCATGATTTCGTCTCTCTGTTGCGTGAGAGCTTGCTCAAGCAACAGACTGATAGGATCAGTTGCTCTGTCATTTTTCTTTTCTTCTACCATTGAGGGTTTTTTGGGTGTGAGAGAGCGATTGTCCTCAAGAGAGACAAGCTCGAGACCCAACTTTCTATACTCGGACCTCGTCAAGGACATGCATTGAAAAAAATGATCAAGAACAACCTACTTTGATACCACTGATCCGGATTATTTTCGGCACGAAATGAGATCGGAGATATAATAAAGAAGTGCTCAGAGATATCGCAAATATTCAATAATATAACAGAAATATATTAGAGATGCAACCATAAACACAGAGATACAGTAATACGTGATTTCTATTAATGAAAGAAATGTACAGATACTGTAAAAATATAGAGTGAAAGACTCGCTAGAATGGTGACAGCTTATCTCTGAGAAGAGATGTGACGACTACTCGCATTCGCAAGAAGATGATTACAATGAGGCTCTGAAGGCTTTTTTACAATAAATAGGAATGCCAAAAACCCTAGACATCCAAAAACCTAACCCTAAGAGATGAAGCACCAAAAGTCATGTGGGCCTCGTTTGGGTAAGTTAATACATCAACTTCCTGGGGTCGTAACGTTTGCATATGATCTTCGTTTTAGGTGTATGATATCTCGTTGAAAAGGTATCGTCGAGGAGATTCATTTTGGAGGCTCAATTATGCTTCTGGGTATCATTGAAAACCTTGATCTCGAAAAACCTTCATTTAGGCCCTCAAAATGGCCCTGGAAGTTAAAACCTGCTAAAAATAGTAAATTGTCAAAATTGCTAGAAAATTGTTTTGAGCCAGTTGGAAAAGGTTGGTGGCCACCGATATCCACCTGGATCAATGGATAACAGAGAAAAGGAGGTCACTAGATTTCATAGATGAAGTGTTTGGACAAGTGAAGAACCCATACTACCTTGTTCAGTATAATACTTTTGCTAATGTGCCTGATTATGTTAGGGAAGGGGTGCATGTTTCATATGTTCTGTAATTTGCAAAATTTCGACTAAAAAATGATCCAAGTTTGTACAGAAAAGGATATGATGCTTCTGGTGAACATGAAGAAGAACTTTCTGATGAAGTAGAGTTCTTTGACGATGAGAAAGAAGCAGAGCACAAAAGAGAAAGAACATTGGTGAAGAGGGGAGACAATTCAAGAGAAAATATCCAAGAAATAATTATGGCAAACATTGGAGAAAACAAGAGTTTGTGGATAAAAGGAAGAGAAAAGGTCATGGTGGTAGGTTGCAACACAAACTGAACAGTGCAAATGGGTCGAGGGACTGTAGTCTCGAGAAGGAGGCGACGGTTGCAAATGGTGGGAGATTATCAGTATGATGATATTAGTAAGCTAATTCGGGAGCAATCTTTCCTTCTGAGTTTTGCTTTTCAGGCAAAAAAATGGACTTGAATTCAAATTTTCAGGGGTCGTCTGAGTTCTCATGGATCAATGTTCCATGCATTTCAAGACCTTACCTCAAGGAATATGCCCCATTTTAAACCAACCAGATGCTCAGAAAATCGATCAGAATTCTGGATTGACCGAAAAAATAACTCAGGAATGAAGATTGCTCCCGAGTTAGCTCACTCCTATCAAAGAGGAGCAATGGCAGAGACAGTTGGGATGTCTCGATTTCATGGGAGAATAAAGGTCATTGCAGTCCTTTCCATTGTCACCATCTTCAGCGTGGCCAGAACGGAGCAAAACACAGCCTGCTTGCAACAACAAGAAGCAAAAATAGAGGAAAATCACCATATGGGGGTTTGATTCCGAAACCCTCAACCAAATCGCGGGCCTGTGGATTCGACACTGTGATCTCCCGGATCCAAAGGATGAAATCCTGTACAGTTCAACACACACAGGACCGAGTGCAGCTTGGGCATGCGCAGAAGAAAATAGAGATGCCCCAAATCGAGATCTTCATCTGACGTTAGAAGATTAATCCTATGCCCAATCTGTAAGCCATTGGCGTGGCATACAAAGTGCTGATGAGTGCCTCCGTGTGAAATAGTAACGGTGTTGTGGAGGAGGCCGTTTGTATACCACGGCGGAGGAGATTCAAACCACATGCCAAGGAGCGAAGAAGTCATTCTTTGGAGACCGACAATTGGCATTCAATTATAATAATGCAGTCTGAAAAGTATCTCTTAGAGCCCTTGCAACTTCAAAATTGCGGATGTGATTGAAAGTTTATGGATATTGCGCAACCCCAATTAAATTTGGCGCAACATTTTAAAAGGTATGGTTTATGTTTGGCACAGTTGCTTATGTTTGGAAAAGCATAAAAGTACAATTGGCATTTTATAAGGAAAGCAACCAATCTTTTCAATGGGAAAATGGAATATGAAATGGAAGTAAAGAAAGAAATTCGAAAAGTCTATTGAAGATATGGCATATCAATTTTGCAAGTAAAACAATTGAGTGTTCGAGTCGTACCTATCACAATTTCAAGTCAAGGTTATTCTTATTGATCCTCAAAGATCCCAATGGATGGTCCAGTCTTTGTTTATTATTTGCCTATTGTTATTGAGTTATAAGTGACAAGAGACTCATGTAAAGTCTACAAAGTTTATGTAAACTAACTTTGAAATGGTAAAAGTAATTATGTAATGAAGTATTTTTATAAGTTGATGTAAAGAGCCAAAGTCAATATGAAGTAAGTTAAAGAATATTATTGATTGCATGTTTGGTGATACCTAACACTCTAATTTTAAATTTACTAGTCTAAGTCAAACTAAACTAAAGTCTCTTTCAAGTTAAAATTTAGAGTTTATTAAAATCAAGTCCTATCCATCACAATTCCAAATGAAAGTGTGGTTGAAGTCATTGAGATTATCAAAGTCAAAGGTAAAGTCATGTAAACCATGGTATTGGTGTGTCAAATAAGTTTACCAAGCCAAGGTCATATGTGTCTTCTTGGATGGGACATCATTCCAACAAGAAACATAATTTCACGAGCCACCCAGTTCATCAACTATTTTTCCATCAGATGTCCTCATACATGTACCTTTTACTTCCCATGTATCATCATCGGTCATCATCATGGGCTTACCCATAACTCACCTTTCCTTATCCTAAGATGATATCTAGGATTGGAAGGATGGATCCCTCACCAATGGATTTTATAGGGATCAATTAGGATTCCAAAGCTTCCCCTCTCTTAGAGATACCTCCATTTTCCAAAACAAATATCCTTTCCTTCCCTTTTATTGATTTTGTAAATCGTTCCCATCCATGTTCTTTTATCTACATCCTTTGAAGCCTCTAAAGGATGACTACCTAATTTTAGCATGGTGGGCTAGCTAACCTTATCCTTAAAATTAAAATCAACTTTATTTAAGTTATTAGAGTTGTTTGTACATTCAGATAAGGATGTACCTATGATATTCTTAGATGTTGGACTTCAAGCCATCTCCTTAACTTCGTTGTACTTGCCATCTACTCACGTCCTCACAAGGCTACTTCTTAAGGGGTCAAAGTTTTGATGACCTAAATTTTCCTTTGAGACTTTTAAAGGATTTGGAATATGTGTATCTAGGTTCCTTCCACCATCCTCTTTGGTTTCCTTAGGAGCTTATGGAATTTTGAATATCCTCTCTCCTATAGGCACTCACTCTCTTCTACTTCCTTCTTTTGAATCTATTCATTTAGGGTTTCCCCATAGGTGCATTGCACATGAAACTTGTTCTTTCCATCTTATCTCAACAATTGTTCCATGTGGATATCATCTCCCATAACCATCCTCGTAGAAGTTTCCCTTTGTTTAACACAATTCTTTGAATTCTTTGTCTTTTTTCCACTCAAAACTCCGATTTTCTAGTGTAGAAGCGTTACTCAAATCCAAAACCCTACCTATAAATCCTAGTCCTTGTGTAGAAAACTTAGTCTTATGCATACTAATATGACCTTCCTTTCCTTGATCACACCCTCTTACTAGTTCCAACTCTAACTTAATTTTTGACAACAAGCCTTAGCTCAATTTCTTAGCAAAGTGATGACCAATGTGCTTCTCATTAGTATAGCCCTCCTCGAGGATTCAATAGCATTCTATAGCTCGATAACTTGCTAAATAAACCTTGGAAGAAGCCTAAACACCATTATTCTTAAATTTATATTCAATATCTGTAAAATCCTTCTCTACTCTATTAAATTGATCATGAAAATATACAAAAATTTTGTACACCTTTATTAACTTCTACAGTATACAAATTTTAGATTGTTCTCATATAGTAAAGAAGTGGTACCTCCTCCAAATCCATAATACCACCTATAAACATATCATAAAGACTAAATCTTCAAAAATTCCATCCCCATATATTTCCCACTTATTAAATATCAAAGACTTTTATTTCTAATAAGAAATATATTTGATCCCACTATTTATTTATGTTGTTTTATCTTATTATATATTCATAAAATTATGGTTAGCATATATATGTATGTTTATTATTGTAACTAATCAATATTTTTATCTTTATAATTATTTTTATAGAAGAGATCTTTAGTTTTACTTCATTTTTACTCTATTTTAGTTAATTGAAATAAAGTAAAATGTGTATATGAATGTAAAATGCTCATAATTTCTTTGAATATAATAATATTTTTATTTTAAACTTTAACTTAAAACAGTATAAAAATCAAATTAAATAAAATAAGATACACAATTCAAACTCTTTTGTTAGTTTATCTAAAACTTGCATTAATATTTATAAACAAATAATTAAACGTAGCATCGATCTAGATTTATCTTGATTCCAGTCTATATATATCACACCTTTCTTCAAATATTTATATTGTAAAAAAAAAATTGATACCTTTAAATGTATGTTTGGTAAATTATAAATAAAAATGAATCTAAATTTGTTTTATTAAATTTATTTAACGTACGCACTAAAAATTCTATTAAAACTTCTGTGACAATGAACTGTCAATAATAATAATAATTGAACATTAATGGTAAATTTCATGTTACTTTTCATGCCTTAAGATCAAATTGGATGGCACATACATGACACTCGAATTTTATGGACTTTTAGTGACCGGAGCAAGTCTGTAACTGCACTAGCAAATGCCATTAATAACAAATCCTACATGCAGCCGGGAGAAAGCCACCGAACAGTACAAGATAAGTAATATTAACGTTGTATATCAATGTTAAACTATGTTTATCAATAATTATAATCTATCAATGTTTTTTGACGATTCAATCTCATTAACATGTTTCATGGCGTCCGAATTCCTTTTMAGCAATTYCTCGACAGCTTTCTGATCGGATTCCGCCTTCTCCAACGTACACGGTAGCGATCCACTGGCAGTTTTGACCATTGAATTCTTCATATACTCCTTCTCGGCTTCATTCACGAAGCATGTAATTGTCTCAGAACAGTACTCCGCAGCATCTTTACTAACAGTTGGCTTGTATTTCAACAGCTTCGCATACTCATTCAAAGAATTGAACATGTAATCGTACACATTTGACATTTTAAGCTCATTCACAATAAAATCTCTCCCTGTCTTTCCAATTTCCATTGCCTGCACGAAAACCCTAAACAGTAAATTCCCTATTCAAAGAATTGACTTGATTGTTGAATATGAAGAATCAGGCTTCAAAAACCCACCTCTTTCGTGTGTTTGTTTCCCCAATCAACAGCAAATTGTATGGACTCGCACATCTGATCATTTCTTACAGGCCAGTAATGATGTTGGGCAATAAGCCCTCGGCTGAAGAAGTCATGGAATTTCTGTTTTATGAGAAGAGTTGGCGAGTCACATGCCAGAATGTACTTGAGGCTCACTGACCAAGCGTTGCCTTCGATGTATATTTTATATCTGGGAAACAACTGTTATTCATCACACAAACATTCAAAGCTTGGCTAAAAAAAATCCAAGAATTCCACTGTAACTCATCTGATTGTAGGGAAGTTTCCATATTTAATGAAAATGGAAAAAACTGGTACCTGTTCTTACATTGGTCGGGGAGTTTGGAATCTCGAAAGCCTCGTTTGGACTCTTTACCCCAGTTCTATACATGCACAATGTTAAACTGATATTAGAAACATAGAATTAATCAGTGCCCACGTTCGGAATGTTGTACATTTCATAAATTCAGCCCGGATTTATTATGGTCCAGTTCAAAATAAAGCGATTTAATTTTTTTTAGAGTGGATAACGAACAGGTTTTAATAAAAAATCTCAGCCCCCAAGTTATATAACTCTCCGAGTGGGGGCTAACTCGGGAGCATTCTTTCCTTCATAATAATTTTTTTGACAGGTTTTTCTGCTGTTCGCTTTTAATTCAGAACTGTGATAGATAGATGTATTATCTGGGTTGGTTTAAAATGAGGCAAAAACTTTTTGGTAAGGTTCTGAAATGTATGTAATTTTAATCCATGCTAAACTAAGACCACAGTTAAAAAAATTGACTGGATTTAGGTCTTTTTTTCTGCCCAAAAAGCAAAACTTGAGGGGAAGATTGCTCCCAAGTTAACCTACTCACTCCTATAACTATCTGAGTAGGTTAAGTGAGTAGGCTAACTTGGGAGCAATCTTCCCTCCAGAGTTACTTTTCAGACAGCCAGCTTTTAAATTTCCAGCCAATCCAAAACTCTGATAGATTCTCTAAGCATCTAAGTTGATTTACAATAGAGCAAAACTCTTGAAATAAAGTTCTGAAATACAGGAAACTTTGATCCATGCAAAACTCAAACCACCTCTGAAAATTTGACCAAATTCAAATTACAAAACGTTTGTGTTCATAATAACATATAATTTGACATACAATCAAATAAGTCGATGGATTTTTATTTGAAGCACTGTAGAATGGACCTCACCTGAATATACAGACGACCATTCCAGTGGGGTCTATTGTTACACTTGAACAGATTCATGCGCTGACCCGAAACCTGGGGATTGCCTCTCCAGAATGCCGTTGGGTCTCTATCCACCCACTTTACTTCACTGCTGGCATTCAAGATGTCCTCCACCAAACCCTCCCATGGCGGGATATGTACTTCGGGCCTACGGAAAGAAAACCATAAATTTTATAACATATTATAACTGTACATCGATCTGACTCAGTGATTAAAGCATAAAATCTTCAAAGTACATTAATTCCAAATATTCCAAACTTAAAAGTAGTGATTTAATCGTGTAAGAAAAGGATAATTTTCCGGCCACAAATCCAAATATTCCAAACTTAAAAGGAGTAATCTAATCGTGCAAGAAAAGGATAATTTTCCGGCCACAAATCAATTCTAATATTCCAAACTTCAAAGAAGAACTTAATCGTGTAAGAAAATGATAATTTTCTGTCACAAATCGTAAGAAAGAGGCAATAAAATGCTTTGGAAAACTTTACCAATTTTTCAATCGATTTGTCAAAACCTCTTTCAGATCAATTAAATTTTTAATTTTTTCCGATGGATTCAAAAAAAAATTCAATCGATTTGTCAAAACCTCTTTCAGATCAATGAAATTTTTTATTTTTTCCGATGGATTCAAAAATTATTGCAAAACCATTTTTAAATGGTGTTATGGCTTTTTTCGTGGAATTCTGAGATATAAATTTACTCGAATCATTATTGTTTGTTGTTCAGAATTCATTTCTGAATATAAAAATGGATTCGGCATGCTGAAAAACTCCCATGCCACTTAAATTCTATAAAAATAATCACTTAAATCGACCAATCCAACAATTTATCTCCAAATAAATACCCCGGAAAAAAATCTTTAAATCAATCAAAACAAACAAAGTCGTAAAAATTCTATGAAAATTCCCGATCAATACCAACTGGATAACCAAATATTCCTGCAAGAAAACTAAAAACAATCGACTTACCATCCCCAGAAAGTCCAATCAGGAAAAGGAATATCGAACGTGTCTTCGCTCCCACAGTAACGAAACAGAGGAGGAGGCGTGTTGTGCTCGCTGTAATGGACTCTACTGATAACAGGCCTGTCGTTGCAATTGAACATCAAGTCCAAGTCGGGAAGCATTCCGGGATAGAATTTCAGCAACTGGGCAAACGCCCAGATGGTAAACAGATCTCTCGTTTGGAAAGATTTCTGATACGATTCGATAAACAGCCTCCCCTGAACAACCATGAGCCTGAACGACGCGAATTTTCTGGCCGCCTCAACGTTTTCCAACGTGATTCCGGCCTTTGCCCAATGCCTCAAGTCGTGCCGAATCCACTTGAAATAAAAGGGGCACGACGCCGAAGCCGACGCGGTTTCACGATTGCCATCATCATTATGCTTACGATTACTAAACGTGGTAAGCCATGACGGCGAACACATGGTGCTGGATGAACACTTGAAGATTTCCTTGGTCTTCGCTATTCTCTGCCAGATTGTAGCGTTCGCTATCTCGTTCGGGGTAGTGGGCGCTCGAAACAGATTTCTGGCTGCAACCGCCTGCTTCTCCCACTGTTCACCATTCTGCATGCATGCAGGGAACAAAACTATATATCAAAAATTCCCATTTTAGTAGCAAAAAATCAGAGGAGATTCGATGAATTAGAAACGAGCAAAGAGGTACTTAAACCCCGAAGGTTCAGCATTCAGGACCATTAACGCTTAAATACCTCTGGTATTTCAAAATTACCAAGTTCTGAGCCTCTCAGGGCATCAAAAAAATTGGAAGCGTTTTACCTACCCAACGGTTAAGCAAGAATAGAAACAGAGAGATCAATACGAATGCTAGAACAGATAACCGGCTTACGCCTCTCAGCTTTTTCCAATTTATCTTCCCCATTCTAATACAGGTAAGCGCTTCAATCACTTTACCATTCTCCGAATTGGGCTGACAAATAACGCACAGACAACAGAATCAGTTCAAAGCACAGACGAGAGAATTAGTTCAAAGCACAGAATCAGTTCAAAGAAAAAGTGTTTCTGAGAATCATGATAACCAGAAATCGATCTAAGAAAAAGTGTTTCTAATAACCAGAAATTTCTTTGGAAAAGCAGGAAGAAACGAAGAACAAACCGATGGCCTGCGTGATAGAAATGTTTAACTACAATACAGACGGGGAAGGACAGGCGAATAGAAGCCGGATCTGTCTCACGAGATTCAGATGGTTAACGGCACTGTAAAACGTACGATCTATTCACAAATTTCCTCATGAATTTGGGAGTTTGTGTTGGTTGATATAACGTCTATAAATGGATGGTGCGTGTTATTTGGGAATTTAGCCACGATGCAGGGATTTGTTAAGGAAAAACCGCATCGAGGAAGACTTCCATCATCCCTGCATCATTCTATTTTAATTTGGCTTGACTGCCTGGTCTACAATTTAGGAAGGGCACTAAAATAATAATGAAAATGAGATTCATGAAATGAAACGCCTTAAATTTGGTCAACTATAGAATTGATCGCTTTACGGTGCGCTGAAAATCAAAATATTACGGTTATAAATTGATATCATGCGTAATTAATGAGAAGTGTATACTTCTCATTATATATATATACTTCTCATATATATATATATATATATATATATTATTATTATTATTATTATTACAGTTGTAAAGTGGTTGGTGTTGTGGTTGGTTAACGTCTAAAGTTATTTGGAAAGTTATCTGGATGGACAGCACTCTCGTGAATTGAAAAGCACAGACAGCGGAAACGGACATAGAGTTATAGAGTTGAGGAAATCCAAAAGTTAATATTAAATGTGGTAATTCCAAAGGTTAATCAGTGAAACGTGACAATCATATGGTGGTATAGTAATTTCTTAATATGATTAAGTAAATGTTAAAAAGTAAATAGGTTAACTAATACATTCAAAAATACAAAGAATTTATGAAGAGTAAATCACATTCATTGATTTGGGAGGACGACTAAGAATATTTCAACATTTTCAATTGTTAGCCATCAAATTAGAATTTTAGATTAAAAGGTGATTAATTATGTCCATCTCCAATAGATATACCGACGTAATGATGATAAGAAAGAGAAGAAGCGGATAGATTTCTATTAACATTCAATGAAGTAAATTAAATTTTATATTTTTATGAAGTTTTAAAATGTGTTTTTTTAAATGAAGTAAATAGGTCGATTAATTTTATTTATTTTTGGGTTAAATATGACAAGTTTTGTCATATCAGGAAAAAACGAAAGAAGAAGACAAACCGAAAAAGAAAAAGTAAACTAATTGCATGTTTTTAGCGAGTTTATTTCCTTGACTGATATAAAATTTGATTTAGATTCATTTAATTGGACAAAATTTAGTAATACGAGTCTTCTTTAAATGAGCTAAAATAGTTAAAGCTATCCTGAATTAAAATTTGGGAAATGATTTATTTGTAAAGAAAAACCAATGTCTACGAGATGTGTGATATAATGTAATAGTGATTTTAAGGAGGGTAATGGAAAAATTAAATCAAGTAATAGAAATAATAACAATTAAGTGGGTTAAAATATATGGGCCACGACCTTCATTTTTTTTTGGCCATTGAGGATAAGGGTTCCTCTTTAATTAGTAGTGTAGTTCGTGTTGTAGTTAATTTTAGATATTTCTATTGTATATAGTAGTTCATTTCATTTTTTTGGCCACTTAAGATGAGGGGGTGCTTTTTAATTAGTGTTGTAGTTAGTTTTAGATATTTCTATTGTATACAATAGTTCATTTCAACACTTTCCCTTGCAAGCATTTAGTATGCTTTTAGCAATTATTGTTGTAAGAATTTAGTTAGTTCTTGCAACTTATATTTTAATCAACTAATAACAAGAATGAAAAAGTAGCTTTGCTTATAAAAGGAGCTCATCTCTCACTCAAGAAAGTGAAATTCTTCTTCTCCATTTTCGTGTATATTCTATTTTCTCTGCTCCGCACTATCTAATTATTTTTCTTCATTGCACATTTTAGTTTTTTGTATGTTTTCACATCTGAATTGCAGGTCAATTGGTATCAGAGCCTAGATCCAAGTCAACTTCTGCTCAACCACGAAATTCAAAAGAAAGGCCATCCAACAATTTTTTTTCTTCTTAAAGCCAGAAGTCCTTCTAAGGACTTCCAATGCACCCTCCTCAAGGCTTCAAACATGTTCATTTTTTACCTTTCTCCACACACCACCTTCAGGGAATCAGGTGCCTTCTCAGGGCCCTTAGGAGTTCAACGATTCTCAACACAATATCTAGTGACAGATTGGCATCTGTGGTGAATGAAAATTATGTCGTTGCGAAGAGAGCCATTTACAGAGGATTTTGCATCCACTTCCCCAGCTCCAATTTAGGATTTAACGATGGCTCTACATGAGCTACTCCATCTGCAACATTGTAGAGCTCCAACACCCATGCAACTCGATACATGCTTCCAATTACCAAAATTTGCAGGCCAAATGAATGGTGATAATGTCGACTCTTGGCTTTAAAGTCTTTCCAGATACTTTTGTACATGTCCTGAGATAACATAAGACATGAAGCTTTAGATCATTGGTCTACAACTTGAGGGAATTGAGTAGACATGGTGGAACACTCAGATGGAGAATTTTTCCTAGGTCATGGACATAAGCGACCTGGTCGAGCCACATACACCACACATTACGACGTGGGTGGGATTTTTCCAGGCACTTAGAGACCACTTTTATCTTCTAGGATATAAAAAAAACCTCCTTTCCAAATGGTTGCAACTCTGACAACTTTCCCATCAGTTAGTGCAGAGCTACATAGATGTCTTTTGCAAGATGTGCATCCAGCTACACATTTCAGAACTAGAAGAGGTATTGATTGTCAAATTTAATTTTGGTTTATTAAAATTTTTCCTTCGTGAAGTCGATTTTTTTGAGTCTCCTTCCTTAGACAAGGAATTTCTTTGGGCCTTGGTCGTGGAGCATAAAGTGGCTCCTCATATCCACTCTCCCCCAACCCGATATGGTCCTTCTACTGTTATTCCTTCACATATTGAGCATTCCCTAATTTCCCTTGCCTCTCCATCCGCACCCAGAAATGCGGCTCGATGTACCTTTCATAAGACCAACTCACATGCATTTGCAGATTGTTGGGAACTTAAGAACATTTGCACCAACCAAACTCTATTTGTAGAGGTCACTCAACCAAATTCCCCTAACCATCCTGAAGTAGTCTCTCTCGACAATCCTAACGAAGTGGACCCTTTGCCAATCTTGATGACCATATACCCTTGTTTACACATAATTGTTAGATTAAGCAGGAGTTAGCTACTCTCATCTTGGACAATGGAAGCCAAAAGAACCTCTTGGCCCAGAACTTGGTCACACACCTGAACCTCCCCACCACTTCGCACTCGGCCCCATACCAACTTGGCTGGGTAAAAAAGGAAGGCCCTCGTCTCACTATCTCCAAGTGTTGTGTGGTTACCTTTGTGATTTGCCCTTTCTGAGATATTGTGGTGTGTGATGTCTCTCCTCTTGATTGTGTTGATTTTTTACTTGATATTCTCTTCCAATAGGCCCAACACACTATCTATGATGCTAAATCTCATCAATACCACTTGCAACATGATGGGCACACCTATGTGCTTACTTATTCTGCTCTTAAAACCACCCAGCCTATTATTGACCACACGATCGTTAATCAAGTCAATCGGAACCAATGTGTCTCTTTGTGTGTAGTTCTCCCCATTAACCCAGACAACTAAAATAACCATGTACCTTCTACCATGGATCCCCCACTCCAAGAATTTGTACATTCCTTCACAAAACCCATGAAACTACCCCTGTCTCACTCTATTGAGCTCACACTTGATGTAATTCCTGGTGGTTATTTGCTTGACACCCTATCCTATCAAATCACTCCCTGAGAGGCCACTGAGATGGAATTCCCAATTAGTCAAATTTTGACCTGAGGCCATATTCCACCTTCATTGACTCCATGTGTGTCCCCCATCTTTGTTATCCCAAAAAAGGATGATTCAAAATGGCACCTAGTGACCCATTACCATGCTCTTAATAAAGAAAAATGTTAAAACCCGCTACCTCTTACCTTGGATTAAAGAATTGATGGACCACTTACAAGGGGATTATTCCTTCACACAGATGGATTTGACAGTTGGCTGCCATCAAATTCACATGAATGCAGCAAGTCATTTTGGTAAATGTGTGATCATTTATCTTGATAATATCTTGGTGTTCAGTAATTATTAGGCATAACATATTTAACACGTCTGCAACATCCTTGAGATACTGCGGACATATACACTTCAGGTAAAGAAATCCTATGTTGGACATAGATTAGTTGCACATTTGGGAATCATACTGGACACAACGTGGCGTCAATTAGATCCATCTCGCGTATAGGTTTTAGCACAATGGACAATGCACTCTAATTCCCATGACTTCAATAATTTTTTGCAAAAGTTTGGGAATCACTTCGTTGAGCTTCCATCCACATTATACTCTACAGAGGTTCTCCATTTTCCAGATAGGAATTAGCCCTTTGAGATTAAGAAGGATGCAATTTAGTTTGCTAGTGGTGTGGTAATTAAACAAGGAGGCCATTCAATGAAATTCCATTCAGAGACCCTTGCTACTTCTTTCTCGGCACATCACCAGCAAGAACGACATTTTATCCATATGTTGACTCAATGTTATACTCATGAAGTTGTTTCCTTATGGGCAACCCAAGACCATGTGAAATAGAGGCATGGTAAGAAGCACACACCATTCTTCTTTTAGTTAGGAGATCATGTATTTCTCTTATTGGAAAAGTACCAATTCAAATGCCAACATCATTTGCAGTGCAATTTCCCTCATTTGATGGAAGAAGTAGGGATGCTTTTGGATCTAAACATGGAGGAATTGGGCCACTAGGAAGTGTGCCTCACTTCTTTGGCCACTCAATATGAGGGGGATCTCATTAATTAGTATTATAGTTAGTTTTAGATATTTCTATTGTAGACAGTAGTTCACTTCAACACTTTCCACTGCAAGCATTTAGTGCGCTTTTAACAATTATTGTAGTAAGCATTTAGTTAGTTGTTGCAACTTCTATTGTAATCAGCTAATAACGAGAAGGAAAAAGTCACCTTGCTTATAAAATATGCTCCTCTCTCACTCAAGAAAGTGTGATGGTTATTTTTTGTTCTAATTCTTGTTCTCCATTTTCGTGTATACTCTATTTTCTCTGCTCCGTGCTATCTAATTTTTGTTCTTCATTGCACATTTTAGTTTTCTGCATATTTTCAAATCTGAATCGCAAATCAATATCTTAAGAATAAGATTAAAAATTTACATAAAGAAATGTGAGATAAGGATGAGATGTGTAAAATAACATCATATTAATACATTAAATGAAAGAAAAATTGGAATCCATAATGTAAAAGTGAAAAAAACCAACAATTATAATGTAAACAAATATTATAAGAAAGGCACAATATAAAGCATATGTCCATAAACATTACTATCCACAGTTTTTTTGGGCACTTAATATATTCTAATTTAAGATGGGTCTAACCCACTATGAAAGAGATATGCAATTCCTTCAATATCCAACTTGTAGTTGGCAAGAAACATTTAAAAAATATTAATAACAAAAAAATTCAATGTCCACCTTAAGTAAAAAAAATGAAGAATTCTTATTGGGTGGAAAACATATTTGAGTGTTATCCATAAGTTAAATATTTAAATGATCAACTTATGTAGAATACTTCTTCTATTTATCTATATATCAATCTATATCCATAAAGCAATTCAGATTAAAAAAAATCTTATTTTTAAAACATTCAAATAGTGTGTTTCTTAGTATGAGGAATATGTGTAATTCCTTCAATGCTTAATATCCACTTGACACACGGGAGGTATGAGCTAAAACCCTAACTCTACTCCCATGCGAGCAGTTGCACGACTGAATCACGATCCGCCGCAACAACACACCAGCATAGATCTCGTGTAGGCCGACACCAGCTCTGACTCGCCAGTATGAGCACCGAAGAGGGGGGGAAACCCCCCTCGTATAGCAACATCACAGCCAATGATAGATCAGGAACAAGGGAAAAGCGATCGGCATTTGAGCCGCCACAACAAATCCGTGAACAACTTCTCGCCAAAGAACAAGGATTCAGCAAGGAAATGGAGACGGAAGCCAACACGTCTCATCCAAAATCACCTCGCGGATGGGAGCCCGACAAATGCATCCCGCAAATGGAAAAGTCCCCAAGATACATTATGAGCTCAACAAGGGTAGGGGAACATACCCAGTTTATGCAAGAACATGTCCTCATTGGCAAATTTATGGGACTCTAGCCATCTGAAAGGGATTTGAACAAATTGATCAAACACTGGTGGAACCCTAAGGGTAAATATGAAGTTCATCTCAGCTCCAAAGGCTTCTTCACAATCATATTATATAACCCAGAAGACAGAGATCACATCTTTGAGAATGGCCCATACCTCTACAACTCAGCAGGGCTATTCCTAAGATTCTGGACAAAGCACTTTAGCCCGGACAAGGAGGACTTCACAATGGCACCTATCTGGATCCGCCTCTATTCCCTTCCGCAGGAGTTCTGGTTGGAGGAGATTCTCATGGGAATAGGCAACACAATTGTCCAATATGTCAAAGCCTCAAAAGCCACGAGGCAACGAAAATACACCTCATATGCCCGCATATCTGTTTACATGAACATAGATAAGGCTTTACCAGGGGCAGTAACATTGGAGTATCAGGATGAAGACTGGTCACAAACCCTTAACTACGAACACATCTCTTTCAGGTGTAGAAAATGCCATGAACACTACCACCTATTCCGGGACTGCCCACTCAATCAGCAAGCTTCCAAAGCCAGTCAAAACCTACAGAAAGATGGCTTCACCACAGTCTAGATGAGGAAGAAAAATCCTCCCAGAAGGCAAATAACTGACCCCAAACCTAAGATCTTGACCAGGAATGCATATGATATACTGATCCAGCTACTAGAGGATGAGGAGATCAAGGATCCACATGAAGGATCACAGAAGGAAAAAGACCAAAACCTTATACCCTCCTCTTCTGACCCAAATAAGGAGATCCATGCAGACAAAAAAAGAGATGGAGACAAAGATACCCTAATGCAAGTGGACGCTCAAGACCTAGCATACATTGACCTTGAAAAACTTGAGGAAGCTCTCAATTAGAAGGATCTACAAGCCCTTCTTGAAGAGAAACTCAGAAAGATACACAAGGTCTTTCTTGATTCAACAGAGGGATCCACAACACACTTAGGCATAGCCACAGAATCAGGCTCAGGCTCAAAAAAGATACCACGCGAGAACAAAAGGAGGGGACGAAAACCAGTACATCAACTAATCAAAGAAGCCGACAATCTCATAATCAACTCAGGTCAGATACATAAGCTCTCGGAGGGAAACCTCCACCCACACCCACCCTCATAATGATAAAGATTATTACTTGGAACATTAGAGGACTCAACGACATATCCAAGCAAAGGATTCTCAGGGACTACATCAAAGCTGAAAGACCAGATATTCTAATGTTACAAGAAACGAAATGTGCAGGAATGGAAACCGAAACCATCTTTCAACGCAAATGGAAAGGTTGCAACTCCATCCAAACAGACTCCTCGGGAGCCTCAGGAGGGTTAGCCATACTGTGGAACCCAAGAAACACCACTCTTAGTGGACCCTTTTCCACTATAGGCACTTTATCAAATCACTTTGAAATAATAGGCTTGAATCAGAAGGGAACCATCACCAATGTCTATGGACCCCAAGGACAATAGGAAAAAATCAAATTCATGGAAAGGTTGGCTCGGGTAAAATCTCTGGCAACCACACCTAACTGGATCATAGGAGGCAACTTCAACATGATCATGTCACTGGAGGAGAAAAAAGGCAGGAGCAAGAGACTCGAGCAAGATAGTGGTAAGTTCAAAACTCTTCCTGAGCAGTTAAAGTTAGTAGACATAGAGAACAACAATGGCACCTTCACATGGTCCAATTACAGGTCAAGAAACCAGCACGTAGCCTGCCGACTGGATTTATTTCTCTTGATAGAGGAATTGATTGAAAGAGACATCTGCATGGAAAGCCTAATTCTCCCCAAAGTGGGATCTGACCACTGGCCAATAGCCCTCCAGCTAGCAATAGAGGCAACACCTAAATTTAAGCCATTCCGGTTTGAGAAATTTTGGCTTACACACCCAGATTTCCAACAGCTAGCAAAAACTTGGTGGGCTCAAGTTGTAGTAGACCATGGCACCAAAATGTACAAATTTCAACAAAGGCTCAAAAATTTCAAGCAATTGCTAAAATACTAGAACATAAACACTTTTGGCAATATATTCCAAAGCATTCATGACACAGAGAACACTAGTTGAGATACAAAGAACCTTTATCTCAGGGACTCGGACTGCTGAGCTCATGAAGGAAGAGGAGGAACTGCAAGTGCAATTGGGGCAAAGAACTAAACAAGAAGAGATACTATGGAGGAAGAAATCCAGGGTGCAATGGCTCAAAGAGGGGGAAAAGAATACAAAATTCTTCCATAGAACCATGATACACCGACGACACATCAATAGAATAACCCATCTGGAAAATGAACAGGGAAACCTGATCAGAGAACACACCCAAATCGAAGAGGAGCTCAACAGATACTACCAGAACCTCCTTACGGAAACCAAGGCAAACATAAATGAAGCCATCACTCGAGTCACCAGTCACATACCCTCACTGGTAACCCCTGAAAAGAACGCAGCTCTCATGAGGAAAATCACTCAGGAGGAAGTTGACCAAGCAACAAAAGTTATGCCCCCAGGAAAAGCTCCAGGTCTAGATGGCTTCACTATTGACTTCTTCCACCACTGTTGGGACATAGTAAGGAAGGGAGTCTGGGAGGTTGTAGAGGAATCACGAATGTCAGGCCAAGTTCTCCAGGCTCTCAATGCAACCTTCCTCACTCTCATTCCAAAGGAGGAAAGAGTCACAAATCCCAAACAATTCAGGCCCATTTCCTTATGTAATGTAATTTACAAGATCATTACCAAGGTGATTGCAAATCACCTCAAGCCAATACTGCCCTATGTCATTTCCAAGGAACAAGCTGGCTATGTCGAAGGAAGACAAATTATGGACAGCGTCATCTTAGCACATGAGGTGATCGACTCTCTCAAATCAACAAAAACTCTAGGTATGTTAATCAAACTTGATCTCTTAAAATATTTTGACAAAGCCAATTGGAAATACCTTAGAGCCATCTTAAATTCTTTTGGTTTTGACCAAATTTGGGTAAATTGGATTTTGAACCTCACCTCTTTGGCCTTCTTCTCTATCTTGGTCAATGGAGTCCCTTCTCGACCTTTTTTTCCCTCCATAGGTATTCGGCAAGGGGATCCATTAGCACCCTTCCTTTTTGTACTCATGGTGGAAGGCTTGGGCCGCTACATCAAATCAACGGTTCTAGTAGGCTCCTTGAAAGGCTTACCCTTGCACAACATTTAGCAGCTCCCTTACACAGTCAATTTTTTGATGATACCCTTGCATTCCTCTCACAGGTGCACCAGCTAAATCCATCTCTTGGGACAGCCTCCTCCTCTCTTTCTCAAATAGAATGGCTAACTGGACCTTCAGACCGCTAAATATTGCATCCAGACTGGTCCTGCTAAAATCAGTCCTACAGACCCTACCCACTTATCTCTTCACCGCCCTAGCAGCTCCCAAGAAAATCATTAGAGCTGTAAGAAACCTCTAGAGAAATTTTCTTTGGCAAGGCCTACAACCCAACAAGAAATGGGCTCTGATAGGCTAGGATAAGGTATGTGCACCAAAAAGAAGGGGTGGCCTTGGACTCCAAGACACCGAAAAGCTCAACCAGACAATGGGAGCCAAGATATGGTGGAGATGGATGAAAACACCAGATGCCCTATGGGTGCAAATCTGGAAGAACAAATACGCTCCCTCCATGCAGACTGATCAACTGATCAGGCACAATGTCCAAATATAGGGTTCAAACATATGGAACATAGCCTGGCAAAACAAAGACCTAATACAGAAGCATGCCTTCTAGGAGATCCGCAATGGAGGAAGTGCAATGTTTTGGCAAGACTCATCGAAACAACTTAAACCTCTAAAGGAACTAGCAGAGCTAAGACCCCTCCAACAAGCTCTTAATCAAGATCCTCCACTCAAAGTAAAATATCTATGGAAACCCCTCAAATCAAGATAGTAGTGGCGACAGTGGAAAACCTCCAGCCAGGAATTAAGAGTCCCAGATGACTTAAATCTGTCAGCCTGGCACCACCATGCAAGACACAGGAAAATCCCCAATAGAGAAGGCCCAAACATCCTCAGATGGGGACACTCCACAACTAGTATTTTCTCAGTAAAAGAAGCCTATTACTTACAAGGCAATTACCACAATCAGGAAACAGATAATATTTGGAACAAAATATGGAACAAGGCACTTTGGCCAAAGGTTTCCACCTTCCTCTGGTTAATTGTCCATAAAAAAATTCTAACATAGGACAATCTCAGGAGAAGGGGCTTCATTGGGCCCTCAATTTGTGTCTTATGTCAACACCAAGAGGAGACCAAGGGGCATCTTTTCAATGGCTATCATTATAGCCAATCTATCTGGGACCAGGGAGCTCAAATAATGTGCAGATCCAACCAAAACAGAGGCAACATCAAAGATACTATTGAAAACTAGGACTCAATCAATTACAACAACCCCATACTGAACTACATCTGGCAACTCCTCCCAGGGTTTATTCTCTGGCAAATATGGAAGGAGGGAAACAAACACATCTTCCACTCCACATAATCCACTCCAGACTCAATCTGGGAAAAAATTGTCATGCTCATCAAGGTAACAGTCAGAAGCAAGAACTGGAAACCAAAGGACAAGTAATGTAACCAGGAGGAATTATGCACTCTACAAAGGTGGCAGCTCATATTAATCGACTCGTTGGTAATCAGAGCACCTAAGAACCAAAACATCAGTCCAACCACCTGGACCCCTCCTCCAACAAGATTCATAAAGATTAACTTTGATGGAGCCTCAAAAGGGAACCCAGGACCAACCGGCTATGGAGCTGCAATCAGGAACCCCAAAGGGGAAATTCTAATCCTAACAGCAGGGTATTTGGGGGAGACCACAAACAATGAAGCAGAACTAATCGACCTACTACAAGGTCTTTGAATCGCAGTAGCCCTACACAGTCGTAGAATCATCTTGGAGGGTGATTAACAAATCATTATCCAGCTAATCACTAAAATCCTCCATGGGGAAAACCCACAGAAAATCTCTCCCAGCTGGTGTCTCTCGGGGATGCTTGAGGACTTCAAAAGCATCCTTAGGGACAACCTCAACATCACCCCTTCTCATGTAAAGAGAGGGGCAAACAGAGTGGCATATTGCCTGGCAAATGAAGGAGTTTCCAGGGAACTCAAACAAATATTCTGGGAAGCACGCATCTCTGAAGCCTCAGACATATCCAAGCAATGTCAAACTCTTGCTAGCAAAGATTTCCAACCCCCGGATGGGGTGCCACGCAGAGCAGGATGGGCACATGGAGAGGCGCCAGGAGGGGCCATTAATGGTGGCCAATCGCCCTCATATCCCTACTAGTTATGAGGGGAATTACCTCAGTTGGCCTCCACCTTTTGACAAGGCCTCTCACTCACATGAACAGACTGGCCAGCCAGAGCATTAACCCCGCGGCCTTAATGGCTACAGTCTCCATTTTCGCCCTTATCAACCTTCTCGACAGCTTTGGGATGCATTGGCAGCTTACAGAGTCGAGCAAGAATAGAAGTGCAGGGGAAGTTCTGACTCTCAGCCTCATTCTCATCATGCCATGAGCAAGAGGAAGACCTTGTAGAGGTGTAGGGTGGTACGCGACCGACTCACGGTGGAAAAGGCATAAGAGATTCAAGCGAGCTCTGGTTCTTTCCAAGAAAAAGAGACCCAAGGAGTCCAATGTAGCAAACTCACTCCCCAAAACTTATGTTGAGGAAATTCCTTCGGAAGAACTCCCCCACGACTTTTCTGAAATTCACATGTTTACGGTTCTGGACAATTGGAACCCCCCTGCGTGTTTTGGAGCAGAAGCACAACCTCCCCGCCCGCGAGAAGCACATGGTCCCAACAACGCTCCCATTGAGGAATTCGCCACCTGCATGGTAGAGGAAGAGCTGTTGGAAGGCCACGAGCAATTAAAGCCGCAATGAACGCAACATGCACACCAGGAGGCGGACGTTGAGCAAAGGTCGCCACCCCCGCCGCCACTTCTTCACCTGAAGCAATTGAACCTGATTTTCGAGGTCCACAGCATGGTGGACGACCAAATCTTCAGAGTTGTCTGCGTTAACCAATGCCTGGACATGCTATATGCATCTTACTCCAGAGCCACTCCACGACGACAATGCCCCACCTGTGCTCAACTCTATGTCGTTCCTGTCAGAAGCGACAAGGAGACAAATGACCATGAGGACATCGGTTAATAGGTTCACCTGTTCAACATTGTTCCAAACTCTTTCTCTTTTTGATGTTTATCAGAGTTGTAGCTCTTCTAGTTTATGGCCATGGTAGCGATAGCATAGTCATTATCAAACTACTGTTGAAACTGGTCAGGCACCCTGGTTTCCTACGGGCAGGGTGGCAAAACAATATTTTGAACTTGCATGCTAATTCGGACAGGCCAACTGTTTCGGTTTCCTTCACAGGCGGGATAG